>WAAG01054302.1:7056-35992 GCA_013390105.1 Tichodroma muraria | reverse complement strand
ACTGGAGGGCTTTGACCTTACATTGTTAAGGCGCTGATGTTTTGGGTTACAAACTCAATCTTTGGGGTGGGGGGCTGAGCAGGGGTGGGTTTTTTTTCTGAAATGGTAATACTCCAAACAACAAAGGCTGCTTTTTAATCCCAAAGCAAGACTTGGAAGCAGCACAGAGTCAGTCTAGAGATAAGTCTCTTTTAGCTCAAGATTTCTAGGATTGCACACACGTTACCACATGCCTGGACCACCAGTTAGACACCTACCTGGCCACAGATCCTTTGTCCCAGTTGCTGTGCATGCAAATAATGTGTTTTTGCGTGTGTTTACCCAGTTTGGAAAAAATCTGAGCCCTGAGGGATTTGAGCTTCCTTTTGTGTTATGAAAGGGGCCATGCTGAGAACCAGCTGAAGCAATGCTCACTGCCTTCTTTGCAAACACTGCAGGTTTCAGGAAGGTTTTGGAGCCCATGCACTCAGTGTTTGAGGAAGGATGCTTAGTCTGGTGTTTCATGAGGATTCCAATTGCCATTTTAAAGAGCTGTGCTGACAGGCTCCAGAGGAAATCCCAACGCAAGCTTGAAAGATAGCAGCAGCTTAGGGTCAGAGTTGGAGAGGGCTAGGCAAAAGGAGGGGCTGGCTGCAAACAGAGGCAGACTGGCTCTTTCCCTCTTCAAATCTGTTTTGTTCAGCTGGCACCATCCTCCTCCACAAGCACGGATGCAGAGGAGGAATTTTCCTTATTGTGGCAGGCTTTGGGTGCTCTCCCCAGGGTGTGGGGAGGGCACAGATTACTTGGATGCTTTCCGGTCCTATTTCCCCCCACACCCCAGCTGGCTGATATACATCATCCTAAAGCTTTAATATTGTGTGGCAGCAGGCTAGAAATGGGAAGAGGGACAAGGCTCATGCTTGCTTTTCTGTTTTAGAGTAAATGCTGCAGGAACAGTTGGTATTTAATTGCTGATACTAAACCTGGATGTGGGGAGAGAAGGGAGAGAAGGGAGAACGTGGCTAATGCTGAACACCTGCCTCTGACAAATAATCCACTAGAGACCCTGCAGTAATTTTGTAAATCACAAGCACATTTTCAGCCTTCCCAGAAATGTATACTTTTTAATGCTAATCATCAAATAGCCTAAATTACCGATCCAGCAGATTAATCTATAAATTGAGGTAGGCTTAGAATAGCCTTGGAGAACAATATTTAGTAAGTGGTATCTAGTTCAGTGCTCTCTGTCTCTTGTTGTTCTGACCTGATAAGTAAAGCAATCTCTTCTTTGTGTTGCATTAAAATGTGTCATAGGAAGGCTGTTTAAATGGTGTGGTTTTGACCCGTCACACGTCAAGTGTCTGTAGGAGAGGGGGCTCCTGCATGTGGCAGTGCTGCAAACAAAGTGGGAGACTGTGAGATGATTGATGCCTAGAGCGTCAAAATCCAGCCTGCCTGTTTTCCCTGCCTTTCCTTTGCTGCACTTGTAATCAGAGAATATAGGAGGTTTGTTGGATTGTTCATAATAAAGCCTCAAAGCAAGGATCAGCAGTGGGAGCAATGTATTTCATTTGTTGTAACCAGAAGTAAAACTGCTCTATGTATGTTCCATTAAGATGAGTCAATGTCACCTCTTTCTGAGGTGACATTACAGGATGTCTGCAGACTTTGGCCTTTTATTTGGGAGGGGAGAGGAGGGAGTTGGTTTCCTTTGCAGCAGCAAGGGCAAAATAGGCTTTTAATAAAGCTTAAATTCTGCAGCTGCTGGCTAAGTTAAAAAAAGAAGTGCTGGCACTCTGTCCTCCTGGAGATGAGCCTTTTCCAGGTCTCTGCCATGACCTAGGGATGTGAGCCATCCCTTCTCGTCTTTTTCCCTTTGTGCCACTTTCTTGGATGAGAATGATGGGAGAGCTTCTTCCCTTGGCAAGGCTTTACCTTGCTTCACCTTTTCTGCCCATGGAAGTGATTTAGGTTTGTGAATGAAAGGAAAAGTGTCATAGAAGGAGAAGTGCTGTAGCATAGATATCATGGAGGAGGCTTTTTATTGATTGTAAATAAACTCAAATCTCTGATTATAGACCATGAAGAGAACTAGAAACTCAAAAGCCAAGAGATAAGAAAAGGAGGAACTTTATATATAATACTTTCCACCAAGGTGCATGTGGATCAGCTAAGTGTTGCTGGAGACCTGAGAACAGCCCTGCTGAAACACAAGATTACAGTCCAGATACAGGCAAGAACGCTTTGTCCAAATACTACTGTGATTGAGTCAGATAAGGGAATTATTTTGTTCATGCAGAAAGCTTCCTGCTTCTTACTGGTCTCCTGGGAGGCTCAGCATGACCTCCTTGTACCTGGATGTTTGCAGAGCTTGGTCCTGGCGCTGGAGAGCCCAGCAGCGTAAAGTCAGGAGCAGGACAAAGCATCTTCTTCTCCTCTCCCTTCAAATATATTTTTCTCCCTCTTTGCTAACAGTAGCCTCTGAAGTGCATCAGAATTGTTCACAAGCAGATTCTCCTCTGGAAACCACCAAATGTTTTGAGCAGCTTGAGGCATCTGGTTTGACAGGAGAGGACTCAGAATACAGACACAACTGGGTGCTTAACATCTTTGAGCACACTGCAGTACCAGTGTAGGGGTATCCCTAGGTACTCCTAGGCAGAGTGTGACAGCCTTGTCCCTTGGTGCAGTTGTCACAGATGAAGTTAAAGAAAATGAGGAATTATGCTGTGAGTGAGATTCAGTCTCCTCTCTCTTGCCAAAGACTGCTCTCCAGGAACTGAGAGTAGGCAGAACGGTGAATGACCTGACTCTAGCAGTGTGGGTCATTGGGTGCTGCATGCTGTGAAGTCTTTCACTAGTCCTTATCTGGGAGTTTTGCCAAGGAACTGGTGCTGAGGGAACAGAATCTCAAGCTATGAGGCAGAGAAACTTTCACTAGGAGATCTGGTTGTGACTGAAAAACAAGGAAACAAAACCAGCTAGAGAGGGCGACAAGGTTCAGATGATTGCTCAGTAAGTTGGGTCAGAGGAAATTTAGCTGTCCTGAAGCAGATGACAGAAACAGCTGGAAACTGGGCTGGACAGAGACATGGAAAAGGAGCATAGCCAAGAAAAGTCTTGAATTTCCATTGCACAGTGCAAAGGACAGGAATCTCATAGGTTGGGTGCTTGAGGATTCAAAGTGCCTCCCTGGGTACCCTGTCTGAGCCCCTGCCTTCTCTTGGGTAGTGGTATTTTCCTGAGACCTCCCTACAAACACTTGTGGTTGAACTACAGCCTGCATTTCTGAAAGAGGCATCCACTCACAATGGAAAGACTTACAATTTGGGATTCACCACATCCTTTGGGAAGCTGTTCCCATGGTTAATGCGTTTACCACGTAACTGTTACAGTTCCCTGAAGGAGTTTGAGTCTTCAGCTGGCAACCTGCCTGCCTTGCTCAGTGTTGCTGCATAGCTCTCTGCCTCCTGAGACAAGAGTCTTGCTACAAGGGGACTAAAGGCCTTCCTGGGATCATGCAGGCTGCTCTAGGACAGCCAGGGAGCTGAACCTGTTGCCTCCAACCAAGAGTGTGGAGTGAGTTTTGTGAAGCATTAGTCTGTTCATTCATCAGCAGTCCACTGATCTTGTCTCCTCTCTGGGTGGATGTGTGCCTTGCTGGTTTGCCCTTAACAGCTGGTAGGTCACGCAGGATTTGAGAAACAGCTTTGGCATTGTACCAAGCAGAGGCTGTGGGACACTCAACAGTGAATTCCAGAGATGATGTGTCATGAAAGCCCTGGCTCTGCCAGCCCCTCTGCACGAGGCTGCTGGCAGTAGTGGGAGCCTTGCTGGGTTGCAGTCCCCATGTTCAAGGAGAGCTTTGGCTTTCTGAGCAGATTTTGGTAGGTGGATGTTAGGTGCAAAATCTATTTAGGAGCCTGCAGCTTTGTATGGGCAGGAGGGAAGCCTTGTGCTTACCCCTCTGCCTGCCTCCAGCTGGAAGGTGACAGCTGAGCTTGTCGCTGGGAGAAGTCAACTGTTTCCATTTTCTTCCTCTGGAGACTTGAAATCTATTTCCAGTGAGGTGAGTCCCTGGGAAGAGGAAGGGCAGTTCTTCTAAGTGAGTGCTGCCAAAGCCAAAAGGCACTGGGAGGTGGCCTTGCCAGCCTCAGACATTTAAAGCACTTTGGTCAAGCCCCAAAAGAAAAACAGAGGATAATCTTAGTTTTTCCTCTTATGTACGTTTTGCATGGACTCTCTGCACTGTCCTCTGGTTCATTACTAAGCTTTTCTGTAGCCTTAGAAAGTTGTTGAAACAACAGAGAAAGTTTTTGTTGAGAAGAAGGAGCACATCCTTTCATCAGTTGACTTTCTGTTGTCTGTTCTCTCCTGGCTGGACATCATGTTTTATATGGCAAACATCTTTAAAGCTTTTAGGGTATTTCTCTTCTTTCCTTACCCCCAAAATTCCCTCTTTGATCTGGATTGTTGGGCCAGCTCTTAATCTGGGCTGGAACAGGAGAAGGTAATTGTGATAGATCCCCCAGTGATGTTACCCTTCCAAAAAGCAATTAAATGCGGTCAAACCCTCATTTATGTTTTATGACTGCTTGTAACAGTGCCCAAATATTTATGGTCCCCCATAGTCCCACATGCTGCCAGGCCAGGCTTTCCACTGGAAGACAGTATATTATATTTATGCTGTTGGTTAACTTGCACAGCACTGCAAAGCAACCGCTCCACTGGGCTCTAGCTTGTTGCTTGTTGTAGTGATGCATTTGTGCTATGCAGCCCTGATTCTCCTTCACTCTCACCTTATTTCCTGGAAACTTTCCCCTCTCCTAGGCTGCTGAGCTTTGTGAACATTTGCCAGTGGAAGGCAGTGTATTTGTTTTAATCAGATCTATTCTTAAAGCTGTCAGATTAATTGCTGAGCTAAGAGGGGGTCCCTCCCTGCCTCTGTCCTGCCGTTCTCACCTCATTTTGATCAAAGCCTGGCATTGATCTGATACAGTGGGAAGCTAACCAGGACAAAACACTAAGGCTGCCTAGGAGCCACAGAGACAGATGAAGGGACTCTGCAGTGCTGGGGGGACACTGGGGGTTATTTTCTCAAGGATGGTTGTAGTGTTGGATCCTCCTTGCATGGCACACTGCGCTGTAAAGAGCAACCTGGGAATCACACCAGCTGCTCCGCCATCCACACTCATTCACTTTGAAATCCCTTTAACACTGGAACAATTCCATTAGCAGGACTTCTTAGGCCTGATTTGAAGGGGTTTCTCTGCCGATTAAGACTAAGTCTGCACACCAGTGTGGAGAGCTTGTCATAACCAAGACATTCCCTGTGTGCCTCGGGGCTGCTTCCAGCTGAAGTCTTGAACAAAAGATCTGATGTTAGACAAAGGAGGAAGGAGTGAGCCTCTGAAGAGAGGAAGAACTTCTCTGTTTGCCAGCAGTTTTTTTCTAACTATTCCTTTTTTTAAGGATTGGTCACCAATTAATCCATGTCGTTTTACAGACAAAGCTGTCAACGTTTTTAAGGTTGCATGATGAAATAGCTTCAGTGCTGTTGGTTCTAGCAGCTCTGAGTGTTCTCAAACAAATGCCTTTTAAGATAAAAATGGCCTGTGCTTGATCCCAGCCCAGAGTTGTGGTTGTTACTCTTTTATTTGAAATGTCTCAACTGAACCCAGTGAAGTCAGTGAGAGCTGCAAGTGTTTGAAAGTCAAGTCACACTTATTTCCATGGCTAAATATGGGCGTAATGCAGCGTGTTACTCTAAAATGCTTCAGTGTGTGACCCAAATTGGAGCCCAGCAAGTGTGCTGTGTGCCACAGACCCCACCTGAGGTAGCTTCTGACAGCTTTCAAGTCATCAACCTGTTGGACCTGAGTACCAAGTGCATCCTGCCCTCTCACTTTTATTTTTTTCTCTTACCTGCTGTTGGAATGTGAGATGCCTCACAGCCATGTAGGAGTATAAGCTTACTGGCAACTTGACTATGTGTGCATTTCTGCTGATTTTTGTCTGTTGGGTCAGAAGTTAGAGTGGTAGAAGCAGGACACATTCCTCCCCCGCCCCTGCACACTTCCCACACAATGTGGACTGTTAGAGCTTTATAAGAGGCATTTCTTGCCACTCTCAGTGGCAGCATTAAGATACAAAATTAAATGTAGCCCACCACCTTGGAGTGGGGTAGGTGTACTGGTTCTGTGCTGGTATAGCAAAGCATATATGTGTCATCTGAAAATGACACATTTATTATCCCTAAACGTTTGAAGAACTTAAGAGGAATGCAAAATATATATGAAGAACATGCGTGAGATTTTTTCAATAAAATTAATTAATACAAGCAGTGCTTTGCAAATTCATTTTAGTCCATGTGGGAAGTTTGGGGAGTTCTGGTGCATGTATGCAGTCCTTCAGTGGCAGGAGCAGGTCTGGTTTGTATTGTGTGGATACCCTGGGTGGAGGAGAGCTCACATGAGGAATGACTGCAGCTTCCAGCTGGGAAAGGGCAGTTCCATCAGCATTTGGCTGCAGCTGCAGTGCTGTGTGTTACAGGGGCGTAGCTCTGGCTGTAGACCAAGCCCAAGTTACAGGTCCTTACCCATCAGCTGAGCATCAGACAGGGCTGATTAGTGCTGGCCTGGAGTCCTTAACGTCTTCATAGTATCAGAAGTCATCTGAATGCTACAGCTCTTTGAATTAAGCTGCCGTTGAACTCCATGCACAGATATTGTAATATAATTGGCTGGCCTGCTGCAATTGCATTAGGAGAGTCTGCTGGTGAAACAGCCTCTGTCTGTGCTCCAGGCTGGAGGGGAGCCAGAGCGAGCCCTGGGCTCCGCACAATGTCATACTGATTAGGAGGGTGCGAGATTTTGTTTTTGCTAAAATAGTTCTGCCAGTACAGCCCAGAGGGCAGCTGCAGTTACAGTGGTACAGAGGGGGCCTTATGCTGCTCTGAATTGTCCCTGGCTCTGGGGCGGGCAAGGATGCTGCTGGGAGTGCCTTTATCCTGCAGTAACTGCCTGTGCCTGGTTGAGTGCTGCCCAGCTCCACAAGTGCAACTTTACTTTGTTGATATCCACCCCATAGCAACTTTGTCTCAAAGGCCCAAGGGAAATATTTTGCTTCCTCTGGCTGTTAGGAAGTGGGTTCTCCATGGCAGCAGTCCCTTCACAAAGGGTTCAGTCCTGAGCAGGAAACCCTGGTTCAACCCCTAATGAGCCCTTCCTGCTGATAAGGGAACCTGCAGGTCAGGGGCTCTGCCTGAGCCAGTCAGCTCCCCAAGAACTGATGTCCTTTTTGATGAACGCGTCCTCCAGAGCCTGTAAAATGAGACTCCAGGCCCTCCAGAGAAGTGGATGCAGACCTAGATGCCACAGAATGGAACCCGCCTGAGGAAAGGCCAGCTCTGGCAGAGCTGTGATATTGCTGCTGCTCTCTGACATTCTTGAGCTAGAACATCCCATCTCTCCCCTGCTCAGCAAGTTTGCCTCTTACTGTACATGGAGACCCAGCACTGGTTTTATTCCTGGAATAGCTATATTAATGTGTGCAGTATTATGTGTATTTACACCTGGGTTATCCCCCAGTTTGGGAAAGAAACTGGGGAATAAGGTGCTGTCCTGTTTCGGAGCAAGGAAGCTCTTAGCTCTCTTTTTCCAGCTTTGCACTTTGGAAAGGCCTATCCAGTACAGTCCATGACATGAAGATAGGATAAAGTATTTCTGTATCTTGGAGAGTGCACTAGAAAAGAAGTCACTGACTGGTATCTCTGCTGGCAGCCCGTGGCATGGTGCTCTGCAAGTCCCTTCACCAGCTGCTGTGTCAGTTTTGCTGTTCAAAAGCCAGTTCCATTTCCCTCCTCAAGGTGAGGTGCACTCTCCCAGAGCAGCATTGCGCAACTTCTGAAGTCACACATAAACTCACTGTGCTGGATTAGTAACAAATCCAGCAATAAACCTGGGATACTTGAACATTGCCCTTTGTCAGGCAATGCTTGCTGCTGTTGCTGGGAATTGGGAGTGACATGTTTTTTTCCCCTGTGACAAATCTTTGTTCCCCCACTGACTATATTTAGACACAAATATATCCAGAATCAACTGTGCCCATGGCAAGCTGTGCTACTGCCTGCAGCAGCCCTCACCAGGGCAGCATCACGTGGGCTTTTATTCTGTCACATCTGCCCTTGCCTTTCCACACTGATGGAAAATGCATCATTTCAGCCAGGCTTTGATTACTGGACTGCTGGGATGGAGTGGTCTGACTGTCCTTGCCTGATGGTGCCTTTTATCCCCATCTTAAACTTTTCAACCTAGAACATGCCTATGGGAAGGAGAGCTACCACTTTCCCTTCTGGAGAGGTTACACCTCCTCTTCTGTCTGTCTGTCACATTGCTATTTGAACACTAGTGTGCTTTAGTTGTGATCCTCCTCAGGGTTTACCTCCTTCACTCAATGGAGCCAGTGTCAAAGACTTCCTTTGAGTAGAAAGAAGCTGTGAACATCACTGTTCATGTAGGGAACTGTGAGACTGTGTGAGATCTCAGGGAGTATGGGGTGACATTAGAAATCAGAAAGGACCTGGGGCTCGGCTTAGCTCTTGAGATTGCAAAAGCAGTGATGACAAAGCAACTTGGGGTTAGCCTGGGTTGGCAAGCCTGAACAAAAGCCTGGGAAAAGTTAACTCACACTATCAACTTGAGCTAAAACTCCCATTTCCATGTTCCTTATAAGTACTTGAGGCTGGTCCTGCTACAGTCGGACCATGGTCCTTTTGCAGCTGTGCAGTCAGAGCATTTTCACCAGGAGCTCACTCCTGTCAATGAAGCCCTCCATGCAGCAGAAGTCAGTCTGCCTTGGTCTGCTGGCAGGATCACAGGCAGGGTAATTCCCGTTTTCCCACTGCACTTGCATCTCTTGCTGCCTTTGGACACAGCTGCCTGCTCTGCCATGCCTTGTAGCACCACGCAACGGGTTTTGTCCCAACCATGGCTGCTGTCCCACAGTGGTTTTGTGCATGTTGCTCTCCTGAGTGCAGGAGGTTTGACGGCCCTCACTACAAAGACATAACCCTGTGTCAAAAATCCCCACTACTCCTGGAGCACTTCAGGCGGGTTCTTTGGCTCAGTTTGTGTGTGCTTTAGGGTCTAAAGGGTCTTTTAGGGTCTAAACCTGCTACCAGCTCAGCAAGTGGAGCATATGGACAGGCACCACTGGGTTGGCAGTGAGTTCTTTGGGCTGTGCCACCCTCGCTGGGTGGTGGGAATCCATCAGTCCTTTTCCTTCCAGCCTGCCTTGGGCAGTGCCCTCCAAACAGGATCATCTCCAGCCCTCCAGCACCATCCATCCTGCTTTTATCTTCATTTCCTCCTTGCTTGCTTTTTTTTCCACATGGGATTTCAATGTTTGTTTGTTTGGTGTTAAGGAGGCTTTCTTGTTTGCTTTTTTAAATACCTGTTGTGACAGGCAGAGCTGAGAACAAGCCAGGTTGCTCTCTGCATCCACCCGAGAGCCTGTTTGGGAAATAATGCCAAGTAGGGGCAGTAGGGGGAAAGTAGAAATGCAGTTGGGTTTTTCCTGGAAGACTTTCTGTCCTTGGCTGGTTATGTGGGGTGAGGGGTGAGAAGACCTGGTCAGTTTTAGGTTCTGAAGAACAAGACCTGTTATATCATTCTGGGGAAGGTTTCTGCAAGCTGGCAGCATCAGGCACTATTACACCAGGCACTCATTCTGCTACTGTCTGCACCCTCCAGCCAGACCATCCTGACCTTAAGGAGCAGATGGCACTGCGCTTGCCTTCCTGACATGTGCCCCTCTTGTTCCCTGCCAGCGTTTTCACGCTCAACTCTCCTCTTTCCTTCCTCTATTGAGGAAGGTGGTCTGGGAGTGAACAGCAGAGCTGGCACATGGGCACCAGCCAGGTCTGTGTAAGCATCCCTCTCGTGCAGTGTCTCTCACACCCTTGCATGCAGAAGGAAGGACAGCAGGGCGGGTGATCCATGGTGCTCTGGGCAGGAATCTTCTACTTTATTAAAATGAAAGTATTTACTGGCTGCATCAGTTGCCCAGCTGTGGTTAGTTTGCATGAGAACCATTTCCTGCAGTTAAGGAAACTATTCAGCTTTACAGCAGATTGTGTAAGGAAGAGATACTACAATGTCCAGAATCCTCTTTGCTGAGTGGGCAAGTTTCTCACCTGAATCTCTGCCATCAAAGCACTTGGGGTGACAGGAACAGAGCTGCCATTGCTGTGCTCCAAGTAAATATCACAAGTTCCAGTGAGGAAAGGAGTGGGGCAGGAGAGGGACAGCAGGAAAGCCAGGGGTGGGTGGTCAGGATGGTGCTTTATGGTCTTTGGGGCCTGAGATGCCATTTTTCTGCACTTGGTGACATCTGCTTGCCAGCACCCTGTCCTGATAGTGGGATCTGATATGCTGCTCAGCGCTGCAGGGAGGCAGCAGAGAAGTGATTTGTGTTGTTGAGTATGTTTGAGTTGAATTCTTCTGCTTGAAGCCATTGGAAAGCCATTTAGCCTTGCTGAGGATCTGGGAGTGGATGCCTCCTGCTTGTCCTCTTCTGCCAGACATCATAAATACACTTGCCCTTGCAGTAGTCTCATCTTAAACACAACAAAAATTATCCATCCAAGTTCTGAACCTTACTTGAAAGTAGATTTTTATATACCTAAAAAATAATAAAATAATTTACCATTATTTTAAATGGTAATTGGTAAAGGTGATCTCTGATAATGTGCTTCCAAGGGCTGGGTCAGAAGGCATGGGGGCTTTCCTGGTCTTGCAAGATTTCCTACTGATCAAATTATGTCATCTCTGTGAGTCCACATTTATTTCTGCAGAAGGAAAGATTGCTCTGCAGTGCCTCGTGGAGAGTCACCAGATGTTTTGGATGAATGCTGGAATGTGATGGAGTGTCCAGCACTAAATTGTCTGTTCTCTGAGAGGTGCAAATCCCTGCAATCAGACCAGAGAAGTTGCCCCACTCTGTTGTCTTGTTTCGTCTGCCCCATAATTGCAAGGTGTGTGAGATGCCTTGGTGGAATCAGCATAATCTAAAAAAATATTCTTCTTAGTCCAAGTCTTGCAGCAGCTGCTTTGTCACAAGACCCTTATTGGCAGAACAGGTTATTTGCCACTGCTTAATTAGGGCTCAGGAGGCTGGTTTTCATTAGTGGGGGAAAAACAAGCAACTCATTTGTGGTTTGCATACATTGGTGACTATCCTCTTCTGTGTGTTTGCTCTCACTATTTCCCCAAAATGTGACATAACAAGAAGAGGGATGAGGGAGCACTGAAGTGTTAGCTAAGAATCAGTAATAATCTGTTTCATGTTCAGCATTTTCTTATTACAAATTGAGCCCTTCTTAAAAGTAGTGATAGATGACAGAAGTAGGGCCTTCCTGCTACAGAAACTGTTATCCACAGCAAGGAGGATACTACTATACAGATGGAGAAACAGCACAGGCTCTGTGGAGCCAGCAGAAACAGAGCAGCAGAGGGTTTGTGATCCTCAAGGGTGGAGGTCAGGCTAAAGCTGGGGAACACTGCTCTCTCCTTGGCCAGCATTTGAGTGTGTGTCCTTTGGACTCACTTTATTCATTGGTGTTGGACTTGATCTGTCAGCTCCTGCAGTCTGATCCTGCTGGTCCCTGCCTGCTTCTGGCCAGTCACCTTGATCTTCTTAGGCCAACTGGTGCTGGTTCAGCTGTTAAATAGTCTCCATAAGTATTTCACAAAGAAAGGAGGTGCTTTCCCTAGCATTCCTCTTCAACAGCAGCAGCATGGCTGTTGTGGATAGAAGAGACTGATTTGTAAAGACATCCGAGATCCACTGTGTCAAGGGAAATGTGAGGGCAAACAGGAGGAGCAGCACAGAGCTCTGCCTTCGGATAGCAGGAATGTTCTGCATGGATGGAGGAAGAAAGTGGCTTGGCAGCAGTGGAGCAGACAGCTATCTCGGTGAATCACAGGTTCAACATGAGTCACTGCTGTCACATGGTTGTGAAAAAGGCACACGTCATAGGGGGCCCGTGTAAGGAACTGTGTGCTTCCCAAGGCGTCTGAAGCATTCCCTCTGCTCCCAGTGCTGGTAAATCCGTCACTTGTGCTATTCCCATTTTGGATGCTGTGTTTTGAGAAATATATGGGCCCATAGCTGAGAGTCCATGGAGAGCAGTGAGAGTAGTCAGAGGGCTGGAAACGATGAGGAATGAGAAAAGCTTGAAAGGACCTGGGATTGTTTAGTCTAGGAAAGAGCAAGCTGGAGGGGGGTCAATATGAGAAGCTTTCAAAGACATAAAAGGCTGCTGCAAAAAGTGAGGGAGTGATCTGTTCTTAGTAGCTACTAGGAAGAAGATATCAAGTCATAGCCTGAGCAAGGAAATTTAGTCATTGGGGAAGACTTACATAAGTGAAAGGCTGATGAAGTACTGAAACCTCAGTGTGTGGGGGATTGGTGTCAGGAGACCTTCAGAGCACCAGTCTCTGGGTGGGTGGGAGAGGAACTCATCTTGCTTTGGCTGATGGGATGCACTATGAGACCTTCGTAGCCAAGTTCCCAATTGCTGGAAGATTATTTTCTAAAGCTTGTGATGAAGTCTGTCTCTTAAACAGACATAAATTTCCCAGACGCTGCTGACCTTCCTGTTACAAGGCATCAGGGATTACATGTGGCAGTGACACTTTATCACTGCTATAGCAGCAATTTTCCAAGCTCCTGGTCAGCTGTAGGCTTACACCAAGATGGAGGGGAAGCATCATTGTTAAGGACAGGGATACAGAGCCTGTTCACCTATGGTGGGTCAGCAAGGGAGCCCATGGCTTTCTGCTTGTCCCTGTGTACAGCCATGCCAGATGATGCACAGGCACAGTCCTTGTCCTGACGACATTAGATGGTGCAGGGGAATCCCCCCACCGAGGCAGAGCTCCCCAGCATTTTTATTTTCTTTTTGGCTGGTTCAGAGGCAGACTTTGGCCGTGCTTTTTAATTGTGAAAATTCAGAGCATGTCTTTGTGTCCTAAATAGGCGATTGTCCTGATCCTCATCCCTGGGATCCATTATGTCTTAGCAAATTACTTTCTCTCTTTTAAATGCCTTAGTGATTAAAGATGCCACAGCAGATACCCTTAATGAGTACAAAAAGGGTAATAATTCCTCTTGTTGGCACTGAATGCAATTAATCAGGCCCCTTTACTTGCCTTTTAAACAGATGAGGCATTTAAGGCCAAGCAAGTTTTTAATTGGACTTTAATGTTTCTCATTTACTTCATTTTGGCACAAGCATAGGAACTCCCACCCCCAGGTTTGCTGGATTTATTCAGGGTGATAAAAGGCTCAGCGTGGAATGAAGACTCAGCAGCAGATTCCAACATGTCCTTCAGCCTGTGCCTAGCCCCATTACCTGTCCCAGGCTTGGTCCTGCTGCAGCAGCACAGAATTGTCTGGACAGGAGCAGAACCAGGTTATCCAGCCCAGAGCCAGTTTCCAGCGTGGGGCTGACACTGGATATTAATAATATTTCTGGAGTAGTCATCAACACAACAGCAACGTAGCCTGCCCTTTTTTGTCAGGTTCCCTTGACTTGAAGGAGCTGTTGGCTTGTGAATATTCTTTTGATTATCTGGATGCCCTTGATGGAGGCGCATATCAGAGCCCAGACTCTGTAGCTTCAAACAAGGAGTGAATTATGTGTTTAAAAAATATTCCTGAGATCCATGGCCAAGAGGACATATAGAGGCCTTGATCACCATTACAGATGGATGTATTATCTGTTAATTTATGCCAGGAATTGCCATGGAAGAAAAGATACACCGTAAGCAGCTCTCATCTAATTTGCAGCTCCTGCTTCCTGAAGCCAACACCACCTCTTCTTCCACCTCTGGCCATGAACCATCTTGACTTTGGTTCTCTTCCCTCCCATCTATCCTCCACTGTGGTTTGGGGACAGCAGTGGCCTGTCAGCAGGTCCCAGTCTGTGTTTCATGCAGAGACATGTTCAGCAGCCCAGCTTGGCTGATTGGCCCCAGTCCCAACTCAGCTCTTCCCCGCCAGCAGCCAACAGCCCAAGGTTCAGCCAAAAAGGATCAGACTCGGCATGTGCGAGCCTGTCTCTGAGCCTGCTTGTCATTCTGCAGGGCAGAGGTTTCTCTAACACCCAGGAAAGATCCCAGAACTTTCGGTTGGGTTTTTCCAGGTGTGTGCTGTGTCCTTTGCAGTCAGACCTGTCTGTATTTCAACTGTCAGTGACTGTGGACTTCCACCCATGGAAAGGTCAGTGGATGCAGATGAGCTATGGATGTCCTTGGATAGGTGAAATGGCTCTTGAGTCTTCAGGTTTTTTTCAAAAAAAAAAAACATTTAGGAGAAATCTAGAGACAAAAGACAGCACCCTCCATTTCTACATCCTTGCTTTTCTCACTTCAAAGGTAGGAAAATCTTAAGCCCAAGTGTGTCTGAAAAGTTAAGTGTATTCAGAGTAATGTGTTATTGAATACCTTGTGTTAATTTAAACACCTTCTTTCTGCCAGGCTTGAGGCAGAGGAGCTTTGCCAGCTGGATCAGCCATAGCACTTCCCTTGATCTGTTTCAGGGCATCTTAAAGGCCTCCCAGTGCAGCGTAAGGAACTGCTGTGCACAACCACCGGGCTCTGCTTTCCAGGCAGCTGCGCAGCAGGGAATGCCGGGGGGATGCTTGCCCAATATTTTATTTGGTTCATCCTTATTCTTTGTCGTATCTCCTTTTCTCTGACTTCCTCACATCTTGAACATACATCTGATACTGGGTTTGGTGGCTGAGCAAGGCTTGTGTAGTCCTGGATAGCCAGATGTGGGAGCCAAGTCTCTCCAATTTTTTCTTGAGCTGAGAACATCTTTGCCCATTTTGCCCCCTTACACCGCTTCCCTGCTACCTCCAGATAAGGATACCTGGAGCCAGGTATCTTTACTTTTCATGCCTTGAAAAGTAAGGGAGAATCGGAGACTGAGCAAGGATCAAGGTTTTATTGTGTGATCATGGTGTGAAGGGCTGTAGACATCTTGGTGAGGCGTTCAGGCATAAAGACAAATCAAAGAGCATCCAGCTTGTTCTCTGTCCCCACAGAGTGAACAACTGCTGGCTGTTGGCCTGTGCTCCAGCCATGGGCAGGGACTGAGGGAAATAAGAGGGACAGGTCCTAGGAACTTGTATTGAGGAGGGGCAGGCGGCCTTGTCCAGTTGCTATGGAGCCTGCCAAGATTTCCTTAATCCCAGATATATCTATGTCAGGAAGCTGCAACCCCAAGTGACTCTAGCCAGCCATTCTTTCATTGAGAGTCTTCTGGCTGAGGCTTACAGAGTTGTCATTTTCTTTGATTTAATTCCATATAAACTGCAGAATTATTTTCCTTTAGAGGCTTGCAAATTACGGAAGCATAAACCATGCTAATGATCCGATAAGGACAACTTTGGATACGTTCCCAAGAACGGCTACCCCTGGGCAGGAGTGTGCTCAGAGAGCACTGATGGAGAGCAATTTGCCATGCTCACCTGGCTGCCTTCCTTGGGCCCCCCTTCCCAAATTCCTTCATCTCTCAGGAACGAGAGTAATTTCCTCTCTGGCTTCTTGCAGAGGCAAAGGCCCTGCAGACCTGAAGTTATCTCTGGAATGTGTGTAAACACGAGTTCAATGGGATGCTGTTTGCCCCCCATTCCTGGGGGGGTTTAAGAAGGGTTAACACAAGTTTGTTTTACGGGTTCCTATCCCTGAGAACTGTCTTCCTTAGAGGGCAGCTCGCCTGACCTGAACCCCTGTGTATGCATTTCCCAGCATAAAGGGGAGATTTGGGGGCCCCACTGTGCGGGTGGGATTTCACTCCTCTAAGAATACGGGATGAAAGACCAAAGTGCTCTTCCTGCCAAACAGGGACCCAGGAGACAGTATGGGATCACAGTGCACATGCACTGGGACTCAATGTGCAGCTAACAGGATTTAGGTGATGCTTGGACAGAAATAAATCAGGGGAAGGGTGGGGGTTACAGGTAATTCTGTGCTCCTATCTTCAATGAGCATTGAAACATAAGCAGGGGGACAAAACCTTTGAAGTGATGTATGGGCTGGGGCAAAATGCATTTCAATGAGAGGTGTAAGGAACTCTTATCTGTTTGCATAAAAATAATTCAGATGTAAGTTCATTAGTGGTGTACGTCACTAATGAGTCTAGCCTGGAGAGCAAAGTGTTCCTGGGTTTAGAATAAGGAGCAACAACCAGAACCTACAACTAGAGAAAATCAAGCATTAATACCAACGAAATGGTTAATTCCTAGATGTGTTGTCAGCACTGGTGACGCACTGAGGCTGGATGCCTTCCAGAAAACAACACTTTAACTGAAGACAAAGAACCAGACTTAGCACAGAGGTGATCAGTGGAATGGCTTGGCCTGGTATATACAAGGGGTCAAACTAGATGATTTAATGATCTCTTTTGGCCTGAAAGCTCTCTGTTCTCTTAAGAAGATAAATGAAAAAGCCCTTTCACAAAAACCAAGCACTTGAGATATGTGTGTAATGGACTCTGCTGCTTCCAGGGGAACGGCAGAGCAGGATCTGCAGGAAGTGTGACCTTGCCGCCTGCAGGCTGCCTGGAGTTGGTGGCCATCTGTTTGGTGGCAGTGGCTCACCACCATCGAGGCCACCACTCTCACATGTGATGTTTCTCAGCTCTGTTTTTAATTGCCATCTCCCTCATTTAACCAACATTGGCTCCTTATTCTCTGTCAGAGTGAAGAGGCCAAGTGGTATGAGTAGCCTCCTGGGGAAGATCAGTGCCAAAAAGCAGAAGATGAGCACACTGGAGAAATCTAAACTGGACTGGGAGAACTTCAAGGAGGAGGAGGGGATTGTGGAGGAGCTGGCAATCCATAACCGAGGGAAAGACGGGTAAGAGAGACTTTTCCTAATAGTAGCCCAGAATTTCCTGTCACTTCCTTTACATGTGGGAAGCCCATTGCTGGCTACAGAGTTCAGAGACCCATGTGATTTTTTTAAGGATTTATTCAAGGGATACATAAAGCCAGTGGTTGCTGTAAGCATCACAGGGAGACAGGTAAGTCTGCAAACACCTATCACTCTGCTAACAACCTTGTGAGTTCTCCAAGTCCAACCAATGTCTGACTTTATCATCTCTTCTGCTTGTGGCACAGGCCATGAACTGGTCTAATGCAGCCCCCCCATGAGAAAACACAATTGCCTTTATCCTGTTTTCTTTTTTCACTTTGGGAGGGTTTTATTCTGTTCTTCAAATGACACGTTTCAGCTGCATCTGTCCTCCTTCCTCCCGCATAAAGATTTGTGTAAACCCAGAACAGCTGGCAAGGTGCGTCAAGGATTATGGCAGTGCTGGGCATTGGTTGTGTGCATCAGGCAATGTTCACTCCAGTGATGTTAATGGAAGTATCATAAAAGTAAATGGCAATGCTGTAAATAAAACAGAAAGTTAATAACATGCACTGCAGGGAGTGATAATGAGATCAGAAGCAGCATTTCCACTACAAGTGCTTTGCTAAGCTCTGGGAAAACATAACCAGCTTAGTGGATGGCTTGTAAAATGTAGATTTTATTATAAGCTGTTCTTTTACAGGAAAAACTCAGAGCTTCTGCATTCCAACAGATTGTTTTTTTCTATTTTAAATAGATATTTTATAACTGTCAAACTATCAAATACGTATTTTCAGTTTGGTCTTGCACCTTTCCACAGCACACCTTCTCCATCAAATCTTCCCTGATCTGTTTCTGGTCACATGCCCTTGAAAAATTAGGGCAATTCATTAAGAGTGCTGGATAGGGACAGCTGTTCCTCTGAGATCCCTGAAGTTCAAGGAGCTGAATGATTTACACCACATGCAGGTGTGGCAGAGCAGTGTTTTGTGTCATCTCTTGTGTGCCCAAGCCCAGTATGTTGACTGTTCTTGGCCAGTGCTGTTTCCTTTCCCACCCTGTCCAAGCAGGACAACTTGCTCTTCATGCCTGGCAAACCTTTCTGAAGACACTCACGTGATGGTCCTTGAAGGCTAAAGAAGGGATCAGCACATGGAAAAGATGAGCAAAGCAGAGCAGCAATTTTAAGAGCATCTTTAATCTTGGACAGCTTTGGGTTTTGCTGCCTGTCACGTCCCAGGCTAGAAAATCTGCTGAGCTCTTGGCAAGCGGTTTTTGTCATTAAACAAATGAGGAACATAATGCCAGGATAACTTTAGACACTCCTTGCGAATATGTTTATACTAGTCAGGCATGTAGTGTGAGGGGATCAACCGAGTATCTGCTCACTAGGAATTACTTCCACCTTCAATGTGAAGGGAGAAGGGAGGAGCACCGATGGAGGCACAGCCCCCTGCATTTTTGCTTACAGGCCACCTGGGTGTGAAGGGTGCAGTACCCTCACAGAGCAGCCATCCTGCCTGGGGGGGGCAGGTCACACAGACGCAGCTGCTGCCAGCCTCAGGTCATTTCACAGGAGCCTGTTGTCCCTTCTGCAGCTGCCTCTTCTCCTTTAATAATGTCAACTGTGCTCGCCCTTCAGTGGGCAATCATTTACACATCTCTATAAAAATTGTAATGAGCTGTTGTTAACCCTTCAACCCAGGCAGGCGAGAGCGGGGCGCTGCCTTTAATCCCTGGTGCTGTTAGAAACCTTTGCTCCCCACGTGTCCTGCTGTGTGATTGTGCATGTCTGCCTGACAAGGAAAAAAGCTACAGCCCACTCCTGGAGATGTTTGCTCAATGCCACGCATCCTGTGCACTTGCAGAGATGGTCCATGTGTGTCTCAAGGAGGGCAGGAAGCTTTACTTTTTGCTCAGGAGGGAAGACAGGCTGAATTCCTTTATTGTACTAACCCTGCAGAAGTTTCTGCAGCCCGGAACTCCCCTCACCTCCCTGTCCCTTCAGCAGCCACACATGCTCAGCCAGAACACAGCAACCAGTGGAGCAGTGGGGCTATAGCATCTTTCTGCTGCCAGTGCCAGTTACCAGCCAGCCACAGCCTGAGCCTAGAATTCTTGAGACAGAGGGGACAAGTGCTGCCCCATGGCTCTGTCCTCCCTTGCCTCTGATTTTCCACCCCTTGGGCCCCCAGCCCCCATCCAGTGATTTGCATTTCCTTAGGAGTAGAATCTGGGCTTTTACAGCCTGGCTGTATCAGGTCCTGAGGACCTGTCCTGGATTTGACAGGAGGGGCTGGAGTAAGGAGCAGAGGCAGCTATCCCCTTTGCTGTTCATCTCTCTGATGTGCTTTATAAATGGAAATGTGTAGTGGCCTCTTAATTGGGCCACCTTTGTAGGGCAGCCCCATGGGGGAGCAGCCAGCCTCGTGCACTCCTGCACCGGGTGACTGATGGTGACTGACAGGGGACAGGCAGCACCAGAGACCCTCCCCAGAGCAGCTTGCAGCTGCCCTTGTTAGCAGAGACAGCTTTGCTCCCAATGGATTTACTTTGCTGTGCTGTGGATCACAGCTGCCCTGTTTCCAGGCAGGTTGATAATTTACAGGAAGGTATTGATTCAGGTAGCAAAGGTTGTTTAGACAAGTGCAGGATGCGTGTTTGTGCCTCACTCTTGCACTTTGCACCGTGTTTGGTGGTGCCTTGGTGCCGGCTGCACGGAGCTGGCTGAGCACAGAGAGCTGCAGCTCCAGCATGGGCTTCAGAGCTTGGAGGGGCTTGTGCCGACCCTGCAGCTTCCCTGCTCGCATCCGTCTGCACCTCCAGCCCCTGTGTGCCTGCAGCACTTGCCAGCCAGGCCCCACGAGCCCCGGCTATGCCCAGTAGTGCCTGGGGGGTCTGCTCTGGTACCTACAGCACTTTGCTGTGGCCAGCCAAGGACAACGCCAAGGGATGACGTTGCAGTTCCTCCTCCCTGGCTGCAGCTGTGAGACTGCATTCCTGGTTCATGATCCATATCGATCCCCCAGGAGCCAGGCCCTGCCCACTGGAGGGGCACAGCAGTCAGGGAGGAAGAGGAGGAGAAAGAGACTGACCCCTTGCTGGGGTTGATAAATGGGTGTCACAGAGGGACCAAAAGAGCTTCTGATTCAGTAGGTTGGGCTGTTGCTGCCCAGGTCATTGGGGTGTTCCCAAATGAACATCAGTAACTCCTGTCTTTGTCTTCCCAGCTGGGGTTGTGGTTGGCGTTTAGCAGTGGAGGGGGGGAAAAACCACACACCCAGCAATATGACACTGAGCACATACAGCATGACCCCTCAGCTTCCTTCCTGTGGCCTCTCTGAGCCCAGCCCCAGGAGCTGGTCACCTCCCTGCTTACAGGGATGAAGGGAAGCGTCACTCCCCTGCCTGCCTTTCCTGAACCGGTGTGGGGAGGGGGCCTTAGTGCACAGCCCTCCTCTAACAGTGAGGGGCAGGGGCCAAAAAAATAACTCCTCCCAGCCAGCTCTTCGCCTGCCTTGCTCCATGCTGGTCCCTGCCTGTCGCAGCCAGAGGAGATAAGCTGACCCAGTTGTGTCAGCACGAGACGGGCTGGAGCTGCAATGGGAATGGGGCGGCAGCAGGGACGCATGGGGCTGTTCACTCGCTTGGGGGAATCACTTGCTGAAATGAATCTGGATTAATTCATTTCCAATGATGACTGGATGGGCAGGAGTGTCACGACTGTCCCTTGCAGCAAGGGCAAAGGCTCCCTGCTGGGAACACAATCGCTGCAGGTTCAATAGTTGTAGCATGAAGAATTGCAGAATCACTGAATGGTTCAGGTTGGAAGGGAGCTTTGAGGGCCAACTTATCCAACCCCCAGCAGTGAGCAAGGATTCCTTATCTAGGTCAGATCTCTTAAGGCCCCATCCAGCCTGACCTTGCAGGGACCTCATCACCAAACGTTCATCTGTCTTAGAGAGACTACTGCTATGAGAGGCCTTCAACCTTCTCATGTGTGTCTTGGGCACTTTCATGTACACTGCCAGCCACACAGCAGCCTGGAAAACCCACAGAGCCTGAGATGCTGATCTTCCCTTAGGTTTTGGTCTTGCTTTCAAGCAGTGGGCTACTCTGGTGAGCAGGAAAAGCAGTGACCGACAGAACAACCAAATTCAGTGGTTCCCCACATGAGTTCAATGACCTTGTCATGGCAGTCCAGTGTTTGCCACCCTGGAACAAATGCAGAATAATTGTGATGATTCAATTACAGCTCCTGTTTTGAATTGCAATTTTGCTCCTTCTGTAGGTTAATTAGTAGCACAGCCCCAGGCTGTCTGTGGCAAGGGTTTGCAGCAAAGTACATTAAAATTCAGCTGCATGCCATTAATGAGCAGCAAGGCGTGCCTTCTTCCTCACAGCACTCAGGTGCCGTGCTGAGGGGCAGCACTAATACTCAGTGGTGGTTAGAAGCTGGTCTGTGGCTGGGAAACCCCTGGCCTGCATCCCTGAGCTGCTGCAAGCTTGCTGGGTGATGCTTTTTGCATCCATAATGCTCCCTGTGCCTGTTCCTGGCTTGTATCATGGGCCTGTCAGCTTGTATGGAAGGTTGTGGTTGGGTTTGAGATGCTTTGCTGGGTGGTGCAAAGGCTTGCTCTGACCCTCTTCAAGGTGTTTGTGCAGGACATTTCTCAGGTGTAGGAGAAAAGCTGGAACCAGAATCAGCCAGTTCAGTTCCCTAACCTGTGTGACCACCAGATTTCTGGGAGTCCCCCAGATGACAGCCAGCAGGCCACAGAGCAGTTTTGGTGTCTGTAGGAGATGTTCAGTGGAGTGATCAGTTCATGGAAAGAGAGAGAGGGAGACAGACGGTGCTCTCCCTCCCTGCTCGTCCCTTTGGGTGGAATTTGCCCCAGGCTGGGGGCCACACAGGCTGCCACGGGCACTGCTCACGGCCTCTGCCTCTGCCTCTCTGCAGGTACATCGAGAGGAAAGCGTTCCTGGAGCGCGTGGATCACAGGCAGTTTGAAATCGAACGTGACATCAGACTGAGCAGGATGAAGCCCTGACGTGCTGGGGGTGGCCGTGAGGGATCTTGCTCCCTTCTGTGCCCCAGGGCTGGCTGGGGGCTGCTGGCCACCAACGATCACCAAGCACGGAAACTGTTCTCTACCCAAGACTCAGCCTGTATGTCTCAACATACAGGGTTTTCCTTTTACTGTAATAGTTTGGGGAGGGTATTTGTCAATGGACAGGAGGCACTTCGAGGGTTAAATGGCCCAGCAGCTGATAGAAGACACAGGTGTAATTCTGGCAACAGCTTTCCAAGGAGAAGAGGTGGTGGCACCCATCCTTTACCAATCCCAGGTGCTTCTGGCAGCAGGAGGAGCGGCCAAAGCTGGGAGAGTACTGGCACGTTTGGTGGTGAGAGTGGAGCTGCAGGAAGGTTTCGTGGCTGCTGTGCATACACAAGCTGTGGGCTGGAGCCCTTCTGCGTGCTCTGCCAGCCCCGCAGCACTCCCTGCCCCTCCGCCCTCTGCTCCTGTCCAGACAAAGCCAAACTGTCTGTACTTGTTTGTGGGGTCTGATGATGCTGGGGGGGGGTTAAGCAAGCTGATGAAGAAATCCTTCCTTGTTCACGCTGTCAAGAAGATGGGAGCAGCTGCAGCAGGCAGGAAGGGCCAGGATCCGAGTGCTCGCGTGAATAAAGTATTCCATCCCAACACTCTTGCATGCTGACAGTGTGGTTTGTGCGGGAAGCAGAGGACAAAGAAATTAAGGATCACGAACAGTAAGGAGTCTCTGACAGGAGTCAGAAAAACCTCTCAGAGGTGCCCAGTGTGTGCCCTGATAGCAGCCTGGGGGTCAGAGCAAGTGCTTGAATCCTTTTCCCTCCTCATTACTGGGGCTGGTGGTGCAATGAAACCCAGAATTGGGTGTGACAAGGTCAATGTAGTCCTGTAGCAGTGCTGCAGGACTAAGGAAACCATCCAAAGCATGGGGATGTCCACGCAGGGACATTCAGCAAGTGCAGCTGCCTGGGAGGGCAGGCCAAGGCGCCTGGGTGTGGAACGAGCAGCCGGAGCTGGAGACCAGCAACGCGCCGTCATCCTGGCCGTCCCTGCTGGCCTGGCTCTGGTGGAGTTGTGCAGCTCCCAATGTCTGGCCTGTGCACATCCTTGGAGTAGAGGTACTCACCAGGGTTTCCCCACAGGATGCTCTGGACTCGCTTGGTGGGGCAGCCGTGCTGGTGCTGTGCTGGGGAAAAGCAGCACAAGCCCTGTCCTTCCTGCTCACAGATGCCGTCACTGCCCATGGCCCCTTGCCTGTGGCTCTGAGCATAGTCTGAGCCTCAGGCTCGTGTCTGCTGCTGAGTCAGTCCCTGCTCTGTGGCCTGCAGGATAGACCAGAACAAAACACCACGTGCTCAGGGGAGCTGCAGCCTTTGACGCCCTGTTCTGTAAAGGATCAGCTGTAATGGACCTGCTTAAACAAGCCTGAAATTGGACAGAAACTAAACAACAGAGTGATGACATGTTTTCATCTCCAAACACTTCCAAGCCAGTTGCTGCTCTGGCTTAGGTTGCAAAAACAACCAGAGTCCCTGTGCAGGGCACTGTTGTGGGGATATCTCAGCTTGGGGCTCCTGAGTGGCAGTGAATGGCCCTGTCAGGACCTCAGTGGAGGCTGTGGAGCAAGGCAGGTGCTGCTGCAGTAGTTGGGCTGCTCTGCTGCTCAGAATGGCAATGCTGGACTATCTCCAGTGTCTTCTGTCCTTGTGTGCTGTCCTGCCCTCCTTACAGGGTCCCTCCCAACAGGGACCCCAAGGCAGCCCAGGCTTGTTTTGCTGCCGATCCCTGAAGATGGTGAGGTGCCGAGGCAGCCACAAGCAGGGCTGGGAGGGCTGGGCCTACTGTGAGTGCTGAGCAGGCAGCCAGGAAAATTATTTGCCTGTTGCTTTGCTGTTGCTGAGAGAAGAGGGAATATTTGAGAACATCTCTGCGCTGTGGTCCTCCATGACTCTGATGCTGGACAGTGGCAGGGAAGATTCATGTCACCCCTGCACAGGCTGGACCCTGTGGCATCTGGATTCTGCGGGCTGCTGACCAAAACCTTTGCAGCAGTGTGAGTATCCCTGCTGCATTCTAGGGCCCCTTCTGCTCCAGCAGCTGGGCAGCACCAAGTAGGTAAGAAATGGAAAATAATTCAGTGCATTGTATCACGAGCAGGAACAGAATGGAGATGCAATAAGTGCCCTTAGAGATCCCAAAGGCCAGAGGCACCAAACCCAGCCTTGTTTTTAAAAGCATTAAAGACCTCCAGGCTGTGTCCATAGTGAGTCCTGCAGCTGCATCTGGCTCTGGATGGCTTGGGGGTGGCTTTGGATTCACGTGCATGCTAACAGTGTATTAGAGGGATGTGGCCAGCACAACCTCCCCTGGCATGCTGGTGAACTGGGAAACTTGATGACCCCCAATTTACAGGACCCTGCCTGCCAGCCCCAGCTGTTCTCTTCAGAAACCCTCCAGAGTTTTTTCTTCTCTTCAGCTGAGCTAATGTGGAAAATCTTGAAATCTTGGAAGCAACCTGACGTGCTGGAAAAGTGTAGTGTACTGGCAGTGGCCGAGAGCCTCGAGTCCCCTCTCTGCTGGGCTCCCCAGCTCATGGCAGCATGGTGTGCCCAGCTCAGCTTGAGGATGCTGGGCTGCGGTGCCAGCTCCTGGCCCAGCAAGCTGGGACAGGCTTGGTGGGATGGCCGGGAGGCAGCCTCCAGCCTGGGCTGATTCCTGGCTTCCTCCATGCTCCCAAGTGTCCCGCGTTTTTGCTGGGTTGGATCATGTATTCCTCGCCTCTCTTTCCTAAAGACGAGGAGTGATTTACAGGTCTCCAGAAAACACAGCTTGGCTGCTTTGGAAGGAAAAAAAAAACCAACCAAAACCCCTCTCTGCTTGCTATTTCCATTGCCCAGTCGCCTTCCCATGAAGGGGGGTGGCCCCAGGACCCGCCGGCCCTCAGCGTTCCCACCAGCCCTGGATGTCCCCAGCAGCCCTGCACTTTCTGAGAGGAGCAATGTTCTCAGATGTGGGTCCGTCTTTTGAGACATTCCCACCTTGAGCTGTCTTCTCTGGGAAGCTCATGTGTTCTCCACAGGTTTGGACCCACCCTGGGCATTTGCTTGGGGTAATTTCGGCCCTATAAGGAGTCCCTCATGGCCAGAGCATCACCTCACCCTGAGGAGCTCCCCCTTCCCTGGCCGCCTGAAGGGGCCCCTTGTGCAGCTGAGCCCCAAACAAGGCTCCAATTGTGTCCGTGTGTCCTGATGACTGGGGCTTCTGCCGCGGCATCCGTGTGCTGGGGCCGTGGTAAAACCAGCTGTGCCCAACCCACACCCACACGCTCAGCTTCACTGATCTGGGGTTTGTGGGGGCTGTTACAGGGCCACGGGAATCATGACAGGGAGGTAACACTGTGCATTTAAAGCTGCTTCAGTGAAAGGGATGCGGGAATAAATGTTGGCTCTCGACATGGGAGAAGGTTGAACCTTGTCTGGCTGGAGGTGCATCCCATAGCCCCAGGCTGTCCCAAGGACCACAGTGGGATTCATGGACTGAGTTGCCATGGGGCAAAGTGTGGCAGCTGGGAGAAGGAGGGACCAGAGCATGGAGTTGACCTTAGGAGCATCTCCCTGCTGCCAGAGCATCAGTCCCTGATGGGCAGAGCTGGTGCCTGGAAGGTGGTGCTGGTAGCATCATACCCTCTTTTCCAAGATGTTGTTTTCAGCCTCTTCCATGTCTCCTTGAGAGAAATGTCCCACCCAGCAGCTCAGGGGGATTCTGTTTGCAATGTGTTCAAAACTAATGGGGAGTAATGGAGTGGCCTGTGGGTCTCCCCCCCCATTTGAGAGTCTCTACCCCGGGGCATCCTTGTGCTGTTGGTGGGTGCTGGCCCACTGACATTTGAAATTCAGCTGATGGCAATGGCAGAGACAGCCCTTCCTGCTGTCAGCCCTTCCCGCTCCCAGCAGCGAGCCCCAGCCGGGGGCGAGGATCAGCGCCAGCCCTCACTAGGGGATGAATGGGGAAACAAACAGAGCTGCTACTGTTGGGGCAGCCTGAGGCCTGCAGTCTGCCTTGGCTTTGCTGGAGATGAGGGGGTGTCCTGCCATCCTGCTCTCTGGATAGGCAAGCAGCCTCCCCCAGCATCTTCTCTCCACTGCTAAGAACCAACCCAGTGCCACAGACAAGCACGGGTATAAATCCTGGTTGTGATCCTGTTGGGTCCCGTGATATTACAAGCCAAGAGAAATGTACTCATTATTTCCAGAATATTGAAGTCTAATAAATCCTGTCCTGCCTTATAGGATTTATTTCTTCATTCATTGCTAGGAGACTCAGTCCTGTGTAATCCTATTGCTGCTCCAGGAGGTGGGGAGCGGCTTTCCGAAGCACAGACCTGGCAGGCCTGTGGGCAGGAGCAGGAAGCCCCAGCCAAAACTGCTGGTCCCGGCAAACATCCCAGTGCCAGCCCATTTCCTGGTATGTCCCACTGTCCCAGAGTTGTGCTCTGTTTGATTCCCCAAAATGAATCTCGTCCAATGATTGGGGCATGGCTGGGCCAATGGGACATTAATTGGCTGCTAGCCAATTAATATGGCATGGCTCAGCATAGCCTGCTCTCCCTGTCCACTGTACATCCGCCATGCTCCCCCAAATCTCACTTTGGAGTCCTCCTACACCTTCTCACACCATATCCAGCAGGAAAAGCTGCAAAAAGCCAGGAATAGCCGGGTGCAGCACAGCCGGTCCGCTGCAGCCGCAGCAGCATCTGCCCGTGCAGAGCCAGCCACGCCAGGCTCACCATACACCAGGGACTCTCTGGAAGACAATGATGGACACATGAATACGGCTGGATGTTTTGCCATGACGTGTTTTCCATAGCAACCGTTGCTGGGGCAACCTGCATCCCAAGGAACATCCATCCTGAAACACCCAGCCCTGTGTCCAGTGGAGCTGGTAGGGAATCACATCGTGGCACTGGTGGGACCCTCCCCATACCCCAGCAGCAGCAGCAGCACAGGGATGCTCTGGCAGTCAATCCAGCTCTGAGCATCCCCAGTGCTGCAGGGCCCCTGTAATGCTCCACTTTTCATCTTCTTTTTGGAATTTCATTTTCTCAAAGGTAGGAGAAGCCAAAGGGAGACCTGTTGGTGCCTGTTGCCGCATGGGTGCTTGGCTGTGGAAGCAGGGATGTGCAGGAGCTGTTGCCAGCTTGGGATGCTCAGCAGATGCAAGCAGTGATTTTTGGCTCTGATGGACCAAAAATGGGATCAAGTTTTGACAGTGAACACTTTGATCTGAGCATCAACACAGGGAGAGGGAAAAGTGAAATTCCCACTGATTTAAGTCCAAAAGCAGGAAGCTTATGGCCCCTCAGCACCTGCCTGAAGTCATACGGTGGCAGCTTCACCCTGGGGACACCTTGGGAATCCCAGCAGACCCTCACTACTGGCCTGATGTGTCCACACCAGACTCAGGGTCTCCAAGGCAAACACACCCTGGCTTCATGGGATCAGCTGTAGAGTGGCGGGAAAGAGGCTGGGGAGTGTGGAGCCCATCCCAAGGATGCCCACAGTGCTCAGTGCCTGTGCTGTCACCACTGTCACCAACAAGAGGAAACCATAGTCCTCAGGCTGCACCCGCCAGGGCAGCTGCGGTTTGCGGGCACAACCACAGTCCCTGCCACCGGATGTCTCCCACCCACAGCTGTGCCTCAGTTTCCCTTTCTGCCAATGATACACGGGGACACTTGCCTCCAAGCTGGAGACAGTGGTGGCGGCTCAAGTACTGCCTTTTGGGGAAGGGTATGTGTTTGTTTGCAGTCTGGCCTCAGCTCTGCCGCTGCACCCTGGTGTGGCCTGAAAGTAACCCCAGAGGGTGAGAGGAAATGCCGTGATGGGGATGGCGGCAGGGAGGCACGTGCACAGTCGGGCACATTCCTGGCCTGTCTCCACACGCACCACTCGCTCACTGGCCTGTGGCTCTCACACAGGCCCACTAATTGCCCGCTTACCCGTGAGCCCACTGGCTGCAGTCACCGCTTGTGTCCTTTCCCTTGGTTCCCTATGTGCTCTGGCTCTCGCTCATTTGGGGAGCAGCATGAGTGTCCGTGCAGCCAGTGCATGACCATAGGTCCCGTGCCCCCACGCAGCTCCCAGCTGCAGCCACACTCCCAGCCTGCACTCAGCTCTCTGCAGATGATGCCAGGAACTACAGCACAGCATACAGTGATGACAAGCCCAGGCTTACCAGCTGTTGGGATGCCCATGGGCCATGTAGCCAGGCTGCTGGAACAGGCCAGACAGGCACTGGTGTGCGATGGGTACCGTGGTGTGCCCTGTGTGCCAGGTGTCCCATGTTTGCCATGGTGTGCCGTGTGAACCATAGCACCTACAGCTACCCATTACCTGTCCCTTTTATCCCCCTGCTATTACACACCATCCCCATCAGACACCCCAGAACTCCACAGTTACCTCACTGTTATCCTTTATTGCACACCCATTTCACACTTGTTACACATCCATTAACTTTTAATGACTTTTGCTCATTACACACCCATTGCAGAGCCTTTTTCCTTCATTTGCAGGCCCATTACACACCTATTACACACCCACTCAGCCTTTGTTGCACACCAAGTGCAGGCCCATTACAACACCTGTTGCACACCCTTCTGTGCACAGCTGTTGCACACCTGTTCCACTCCCCTTGCCCTTTGTCGCACTTGGTCACACCCCCACGGCCCGTGTGACACCCCCTTGGCCTCTGCCACACCCCGTTTCACTCCCTTTACACACGCGTTGCTCGCCTGTCACAGCCCCTGCGCCCCCGTGCATCTCCGCCCCTCGCCTTAGCCCCCGCCCCTTTCCCCGCCCCCTCCATTGGCCCCGCCCCCTGGCGGGCGCAGCCAATGGGGGCGGGCGGAGCGGCCGGGCCGGGCGCGCGCGGCGCTATAACGATCCCTACGGCGCCGCCGCCGCCCGCGCGCCC
>WAAG01054298.1:55887-73755 GCA_013390105.1 Tichodroma muraria | reverse complement strand
CATGGAATGGTTTGGGTTGTGAGAGACCTTAAAAACCATCNCCGGGGCCTCCTCTGGACTCTCTCCAACAGCTCCACATCCCTCTCATGTTGGGATCCCCAGAGTTGGACACAGAGCTTCAGGGGGGGTACACCAGAGTAGAATCAGCTCCCTTGACCTGCTGGTCACACAGCTTTAGATGCAGCCCAGGATACACCCCATAGGGATTGCCCATTCCCTGGCCAAAGAGAAGTCTGCAGGAACATGCAGGAATTTTTCCTAGGAATGTGTCCTTCCAGTGCAGCACAGAGAAAATGCAGGTAAGAAGGAAATAGGATAGAAAAGTAAGATGGTACAAAACCTATGCTGAAGAATCCTGATTTGCATCCATAAAACTTCAACACTGACTTTGTCCGAGCTTTTCCCTGTTGACAAATCTCCCACACAACGGAACACGGCACCGGAATGGAGTAAACTGATCCCGGCTGGATCCTTCATCTCCAGGAGCCTTAGGGAAAGCTGGGTGTGTGTCTAAAGCATGTTCCCTCTCTTTGAAGGTCTGCTCTGTCTGAAATGTTTCCCTCTTAACCACTTAGCTTGGAGCAGGTTGTTTGGTCATTCCTCCCTGCCAGAGGGGAAGGAATTGCTGGGCTTGGAAATCCATCAGTCCTGCCAAGGTAAATCAGAGTTGGATGATAGCCTGGTATTAACACAGCCCCAAGTGGTTGTGCTCGGAGGGTCTAGGGAGCACCAGGAGTGCAGTTAGTCTGATATTTCCTCCTATTTTACCTCTGAGCGTAACGCCACAGCAATGAGCTCTGCCAGCTGAAATGTCACGTTTATCCAGCCAGATTTCGTGGTACCTTCTCCCACAACGGGAAAAGAGGAGCTTTGAATTTGTCCTAAATCATCTTAAATGCAACCGACAGCGAAATAAATTCTACAATTCTATTTTTTCCTGTTGGACGCTGATCCTGTGAACGTGCATAGAGGAAGGAAGTTGTATCCTGCTCTCCATCATATCCATCTAATTCTGGATTCAAAGCTTTTTCGCTCCAGATACTGCCTGGTTTAACAGGATCAGCTTGACCCAGAGTCTTTACAAGCTTGACCTTCAGCGTGGAGCTTCCTGAACACCCATCCTGTTCTCTCCTGAGGGAAGAGAGATGAAAGTGGGGAATGGCACGGGCGGGCATTTAGGAGGTAGAGGGAGATAGCATTAGCAAAGATAAAAGACACCTTGCTCCAGTAGCATCTGGGAGCTAATTAGGTGTTGAAGGAGCCATTGAGAGAGATGGAAATTCTGTTTGTCTGGCCAATTTTAACGCAGCCAAACAGCCTCTTACTGCACATCCTGCATGGATAATTGATGATGCCTAAGAAAACTCGTGCCCCGTCCTGACTTCCAGTGATCTAAAGCTCAAATCTCCTCCGTGGCTGGAGACAGCAGAGTCTCCTCCCCTGATCACCCATCCATTACTCTCATATTCCTGAAACAACCATGGCCAGGGCCAAGCAGGGATGGGGGAAACGACCCACACACAGAGCAACGAAGCTCAGAGCAGAACCTTCCACACTGGAGACCACAAGTGGTTTGGCCCTGGATGACCCTGAGAAGCCGACTCAGGTCCAAAAACACTCCAAGATCAGGCAGCTCCAGCTGCCTGCGGACAGAAAAAAACCCTCCACATGTAAATACTGTGTTGACAAGACTTTCCCACCTCCATTAGCTCAGTTATCTCTGGATCACGTTTTGTTCCAAGTGCAGAGCAGCTTGTGGTGCTCCCTTGGGTACGAGCCCTTGGCAACGAATGTAAGGTTCTGCAATTATTTTTTATTCAGGGGAGCAGTAATGAAGAAGTAAAAACATTCATTTGCCACATCAAACCCAGAGGGCTCAGGTCAGCTCTGCTGTTACACTGCCATCATTTTATTTTTCTCACAGGATTTACATCAAGTATTTCTTCCATGATATATAAGCATGACAGTTTCTCAGGAACACATATGAGTTTTCCAGAGAAAAAAATTTATCTTTGCCTAAACTCATCCTGAAAAATCCAGAAATTATTTCTGTTGTGATTGGAGGGAAAAAACTTCCAGACAAGAGACCAAGCACAAATATTTACCGCTAAAATCATAAAATTTGAATTCCTTAAATATCCTTGCACTGGAAATTGTTGGGAAACCTGTCATCCCTGCTATTTAGTTTGCCTCTAACAACACACTGGGATTTTCTCTTCGGCCTCCCTTGAGCATTGGTTTATAACCCTAAACCATTTCATCCCCCCAAAAGTTGCGAGGTGGTTTTTATTTTGCTGACCCCTCTCTGGAGAGGTGAACAACTCATCCTGAACACCCACCTTGAGCCTCACCTGCTAAAATCGATGCTATCACCTTTATTTTTAGTCTGCATTGGTGGTTTCTTATATAAGGAAATATCTCAGAAGGATCCAACATGGGTCTAATATTCCCAACGATTTACAGCAAAACTATTTATGTTACACACTGAATGTTCCAGCAAAACAGAACCATAAAATCACAGAATCTTTTGGGCTGGAAAAGCCCTCTAAGTTCATAAAGTCCAACCATCCTCAGCACTACCAAGGCCACCATTTATATATGGCCCATCAGATATTGCCTGTGCTCTAATGCAGCCTAAGGGGAAGGGATGATAAAAGATGGTCCTGGGAAAGGGAAAAATCAACACCACATTTTTCTGGTTTTTTTGGATATTGTTCTTTCTTTTCCCCCATGGAGATGCCTTCTCCAAACATCTTAAATTCCCCCGTGGCTGCCCTCTCCAAACATCATCAGAGGGGAGATGGATCTAGCATGAGACTGATTCAAACACCGCAACACTGCACATCAAATGGAACAGAAAATCGAGGTCCTTCCCCCAGGGGAATAAAACAGGGGGCACATCCCAGTGCTGAATCTCAAGGATCAGCGCAGCTGCAGCTCTGTGAAGTTTCCAACTAAAAATCCCACTCTGGTTTAAAACGGAACCCAAATTCTTCAGCCTCTACAGTGCGTGTTGTCAGGCAGCTGCTGCATTTCCAGCCTAGGTCTTTCTGACCTTTCTGTCCAGCTGATTTCAGTGGAATACTTGCTGGATTTTTAATCCACGTAGCAGATCAGAGAGAGGTCGAATGCTTTAAAGCAATTTGGATCCTTCAGGATGACAAATTGTTTCTGTTATCGAATATATGCATAATTACTACTAAAATTATATTTGAAATGGCTACCAGGCAATACAATTTTAGCCCATTCCAAGGACTGAAAAGTCAAGAGAAAATGAACAGAGCATGTTTTAATCAGAAGATAAGTAGTTTTCCAGCCACTATAAATAGAAAAGGCTGGAAGAACCCATCCAACAAGAAGGAGAAAGTGTGAGGAGGGTAAAATTCCACAGTGTTTTGGCTTTGGACTTCAGAAGGTAGTGAGTATGAGATAGTGTGAAATACAAAGAAGTCTTTGTTGTTTACATCTGAAGTTTAAAAGTGGCACAGTGTGAATAAACAAAGGATGTTCCATGAAACGCTGCAGCAGGGATGCACCCGCTCCGTTGGAGCTCCGTGTAAACAGAGGCATCGCCTCCGTGCTTTAGAAAGAGAGGGAGGTAAACTTGAAAGCTTTGCCTTCCACAAAGTCTCATTTGCCCAGATCCTCAGGCTTTCAAGTGGTAGAAAAAAAAACACGCAAGCTTAATAAGACCAAGATCTGGATCATTTAGCATTTGCTTTCAGGTTGGTTAAGCTCCTTCCGAACGATAACGGTGCACGTGCTCTGCAAAACCTGAATTAGCTGTTCCTTATCTTTAGGGGAGAAAATAAGTTTTGCTCTCAAGAACTGGGATAATATCAGGCAATTTCTTTTCTGGCAGACAATAAAGAAGACTGCCTTGATAATTTCATGAGTTAACTGATTGTTTTCCAGGAGGATGCATAGGATAATGGGTAAGGACAGAATCTAAAGATACCCAGATTCACTTTGATATTCGCAATGGTATTTCCTACATAGCATTGAACTTGATCCATGGGATCACAGAATCATGGAATGGTTCGGAGTTGGAAGGGACGTTTAAATCCATCCTGTCCCACCCCCTGCCATGGGCAGGGACATCTCCCACCATCCCAGGTTGATCCAAGCCCCGTTCAACCTGGCCGTGGACATTTCCAGGGATCCAGGGGCAGCCACAGCTTCTCTGGGCACCCTGTGCCAGGGCCCCACCCTCACAGCCAGGAATTTCTTCCCCATATCCCATCCATCCCCGGCCTCTGGCAGTGGGAAGCCATTCCCTGTGTCCTGTCCCTCCAGGCCCTTGTACAAAGTCCCTCTCCATCTTTCTTCCAGACTCCCTTCAAGTACTGGGAAGCCACAATTATGTCACCCCAAAGTTTCTCTTCTCTAGGCTGAACAATCCCAACTTTCCCAGCCCTCACAGGAGAGATGCTCCATCCCTCTGATCAACTTGGTGGCTTCAAGTTAGTTATCTGTATCTGTATATTTATTTTTTCTTATATTTCTTATATTTCCTATATTTCTGTTAGCATCTGTATATATATTTCAATGCAAAAGTTCCCCCTTCTTTGACAAACCTGATAAAACTTGATTTTGATTCAAAACATTTTCAGCTATTCCTATGATGTAGATAGAGGGTAACTTTTGATGAAGTTAAAAATAAAATTGTAATGATTTCCCCCTTGTCCTGTGCCTCCAGGCCCTTATCCCAAGTCTCTCTCCAGCTCTCCTGGAGCCCCTTTAGGCTCTGGAAGGGGATCTAAGATCTCCCTGGATCCTTCTCTTCTCCAGCCTGGACACTCCCAGCTCTCCCAGTCTGTCAATGATTTAATACAGCCTTTCTCATACAAATGTGAAAGTTGGTGCAGCAAAATCATTTTACCAGAGGAGGAGGAAAAGATGCGCTTGGGTGGAACATCAGCTGCAAACCCAGCACCATTTCACAGCTGCCAAAAGTGCTGAGAGTTCAGCAACAAGGGTGAAAATAAAATGCTTCGTAAGGAAACAGGGTAAATCCTACAGCTTCAGCTCCTTCCCACACCATCCCCACTCCTTGGGATACTGTGTGCACAGGGCACCTACAATCACAGAATCACAGAATGGTTTGGGTTAGAAAGGATCTTAAAGCACATCTAGCTCCAACCCCAAAACTTTCTTTTAACTGTCCCTACCTTTTATGAGCAGCAGATTTCTTTCTCAAGCTTCCTGATCAGCTCTAGTGATTTTTTTTAATTGGAAGGGTGCACCTTAGGCTTCCAGAAAAGTTATCAGTGAAGGAAACCTCTAAAGCTTCCTTAGCTTTTCCACCTGCCCCAAGCTCTGCCTGCTCCCTCCTGGAAGAGTTTAGGTACAAACAATTCTGATACATATGATTAGTGACCCTCAGCATAAACACACCCCACGGGGGCTGAGATTTGAATGAGACTTACAGTCAACAAGTTAATTTGCCAGGAAGCTTAGAAAATACAAGACCCCTTTGGACCTCAGGGTCAAATTCCACTCGTACAAACCACCCACCGCCACTGGAATGGATTTATGCATCTGGAAAGGAGATTTGAATTTGGCCATTAGTAAAACAAAATACCGAGCTGATTGAGGCTGGAGAGGAAGCAAAGAAAATGCAGGGAATGCACTTTACATTTCAGAGAGAACCTGGCATTTGCAGCACATTATCTTCCTGCCAGCTACAGAACAGCAGTGACTTGGCAGAGGCTCCGTGGCCAGATGTCACCCTCATCTGGTTCTCTTGGCTCAGGCTGCTCCTTTGAAATGAACAGCAAAGCAGGGCGAGGATGGCTCTGCCTGGTGCTCCCTGCACAAGGAATAGGAGGAAAAGTTCCCCAGTTCCCCAAACCTGGCATTGCTTTGCACCATTCTGACAAATCCACAGCCCTCACCAGGCAGAATCTGGGAGGTGGAAGCAGAGTCAAGAACCAGAGGGATTTGTTTGACAGCTGCCTCTCCTTGGGTGATGGATACAGCACAAATCCTCTCCGTGTGCTTTCCCTGCAGCTTCAAACACTTCAGCCCTGGTGCATTTCCCAGGATAAAACCCTGCACTTGGATTTCTTTGTTTAAAGGCATTGCTGTGTCTCTATTCCACTGCACCTTTTCAACTGGTTGTCTTATTTAAAGAGGGAGACCCTTGAAATGAGATGATCTTAATTTAAGATCCCTTCCAACACATCCTACAATTCTCTGATTTCTGCATTTCTATTATATTACCACAACCAAGAGCAAGGAGAAAAACATCAGGGTATTCCCCACCTAAAACCTGCCTGTTTTGGAGTTAATTGCTATTTAGGCGATTAGGGATTCATGATAAATATGAAGAGACACAGCCTAACACCACATGTTCCTCCTAAAACACCTTCAGATACAGCAGGACATCTGAACTAATGGCCAAATATTGTGGGATTTTGACATGGCAGCAAAGTCCCCAGATGCCTTTAGACCCAGGGAACAAGAGACAGGCACAGACCATCCTGGCTAAACCCCCACGTGAGTGACCTTCTCTCAGAAGAATTCCTTTTGAAACCCAACACCTGATAACACGGGTGTGTTTGTATATACATCAATATGTGTGATAAGAAGGCTGCTCCGTGGCAGAACATGCCAACAAACCCATTTTTTGTCACCATCTGCTAGGAAGAGAGCGAGCACCTGTTAGGAGCAGCTGCCTGAATGCAGAATGTAGGTAAGAGAGAAAAATCAGTTTCATTTTGGACTTGGCCTGCTGCAGGTAGCACATGGCTCCCACCACCGAGGATGCCAAGTGGTCATTTTTAAGTTCGTCCTAATTAAGAGCGTTACGAAACCTCCAAATTGTTCATTTATAGGCTGTTACCGCAAGTAAAAGAAGTGATGGGGTCCCCCAAAACACCTCCCCACTTCCACTGGGGTCTCTGCCCTGTCCTCTGCCTTTTTCTTTCTTTGAAGGCAACATTTGGAGCATTTGGAGGAGCCGCGCGTGGCTCGGTGCCTCTGCTGGCATGGCAGCTGCCCCAGGACGTGCTGCTCTGAGGAATCCCAGCATTAGCAACACCCCTTGACTCCTTCCTTTGGAGAACAACTGCTTCCCTTTGGCTGCCTCCTTGTGTCCATCTCTGTGGGGGTCCTGGGAGGGATTTTGGAAGGAATGAGGGCGCTTGGTCCAGGCGCTCGCTGTGATCAAGGTGCCAGCAGCTGCCAGCCCTTTCCAGCCATGCTGTCCTTTCTCCAGGGGGAGCAACGGGTGTACCACCACCCAGAGAACTTGGAGCGGGCAAAAAAAAAAAAACACATGAAAGGATTTCCCACCCTCATCCAAGTGACAGATCCAAGTTCACAAGTCAGCGTGGCCTCTCCCACCGTGCCTGACACCACGGATGGTCTCAAATCTGCTGCCCTTAATCCCCACTTACGGCATCTGTGCATCCATGGAAGGAATGAGGTCATTCAGTTTGTTCTTTCCCAACCTCCCAAGCATGTACTGGTTCTCATTTTCTTCAGCAAGCAATGCTTTGTGTCCCATGGCTGACTTGTCCTGCACAGCCCACGTGACACAGCCACTGACCCAGTGACAGCACCAGCACCTGCCCATCCCTGGGTGTGAAAGGGCTTTGGTCCTAAAAATCAGCCATCCTGCAGGGAATCTTCCTCTTCCCCTTTACCACACAGCCCTACATCTAAGAATCACTTGGGGAGGAACAACAGGGTTATGAGGAGCTCCTGTCTTCGTTAACAGCAACAGGAGGTCAATGGATGGGCTTGCCTTGCAGAGGGAATATTTGAAATGGGCACCAATATTTAGGAGCCCTTTCAGGTCCAAACATCTTCCCATTTTTCTCCTTTCCCTGCTTCCTCATTTTATCCTCCATTTCTTTTCTTCCCAAATATTTCTGTCCATCTTCTGATCTACCCTGTGTCACAACCCCCTGTTATGAGGAGGATAAATATTTTTTATAAATAGTCTGTCCGACCCATTTGACCCCAGAAATTTGCATTTTATTGAATGGCAGCAGAGAATTGGTGGGACTGTCACAGCCTGTGAAAACCCAGAGGCTTGTGCACACAGACAGTGCCTTGAGGAACAAGAGATATTCCCAAAGTGCTTTTGAGGCTCCAAGCTCTGTGATGTGCTTTACTGTTCAGCTGGATCAAATGCTGATCCCCAAAAAACCCAACCCTGATTTCCAGGTGTGAAAACAACAGTTCAGCTGGATCAAATGCTGATGGAAAAAAAAAAAAAACCAACCCTGATTTCTGGATCTGAAAACACCCATCCAGCTTGAGAGCGAGTGCCCAAGGCTGAGGGAGAAATCCCGTTTCCTCTTCTTGCAAAGGAGCAAATCTGCTCTGGCTGCAGTGAAACCCAGATAAAATCACACAAGCCGTCCCACAGAGTCCCTTCTCCCTGCAAAGCTGCACTTCCAGTCATGTGGTTTAGCACAGATCCGCCGGTCAAGCAGGAATTCTTTTTCCTAACGCAGATTTCCCCCCCGTGAGCACATCTGTAAGCGTATAGATCCCTGCCTCCTGGGACAGGCCTAATGGGCTCTGCATCCACTCTGCCTCGTTTCTTTGGGAAGCGTTGGCTCTGGAGTGGGAGGGCTGAAGAGGGGCTTGCACGGAGGGATGTTTTTTTATCCTGAATTAAAATGTACAAACAGAGACCATGGGTTGTTACTGCCGAGAGAAATAACAACAGAGGGCTCGAGAGCCACGGACTGGGGAGTCAGTGACACAGAAGCATCCAAGGACAGGATGAGCTGGCTAAGTAATGCCACCCTCTGCCCTCAAAAGTGGTCATATATTTCCTTAAGAGCTTCTGCTCCCCACCAGCCAAAGGGCAGCGATGCAGGAACACAGAGAGGGCAACTATGGATGTCCCAGCTCCTTTCAGCCTGTTTGGTGGTGAGGAATCTCCTCCTGGTTCATATCCCCTGATTCCCTGGTGGATTTGGGATGTTTGAGGAAGGCAGGGATATCGAACAGCTCAGTGCTGATGTCGCATGAAGAAGAGAAGGGGAAGAAGCTGGAGTTGAGCTCAGTTATGGATCATGAGAGCAGAAATCAGGTGTCCATGCCCAGGTGGGAGGGGATCCTACCAGGACAGCCACCTCCCAGAAGAAATATGGGATAAATCCATCCTTGAGAGCATCCCAGGTGCCAGTGAAGCTCTGCTACAAAGCAACCCCCCTTGGAGCACTGTGAAATACTAAAATATTAAAATTCTTCATATTTTTTACCACCATCACATGTTCAGATGAAGAACCTCAAATCGGGAAGAGCTCAGTCTTAGAGACAATCTGGTGAAAAATCCACACTCTCCTGCCCTTTCAAAAAAAAAAATAAAATTCCAGCAACTGAAAAGGAAAAAAGAGAGGGGAAAAAAAAAAAAAGAAAAGGAAAAGGCTTGTTCATGCTGTTACAGTTTAGGAACTGCTGGCATCCCTGTCTCCGAGAGGAAGGGATGGGGAGCTGACTGCTCAGCAGCTGAGAACGTGTGTTCTGGAAGCAGCTCCCGGAGCAGATGGTGCAATGATTACTGCCAGTAAATGTTAGAGCCCTCTTTTCCCTTTTTTTTTTTTTTTTTAACTAGAATTCTGAACAACAGGAGAAAAATAATTACAAAGAATACATGAAAGCAGCTTGATTTCCTTTCTTTTTCCCCTCCCCGAGTGTGTCTTGCTCGTTCTCTAATACCTGACGCTGCAGAAGGGGATGTTCCCTGGGATTGCTGGGACGATGGAATCCACCACCAAGCACTTTGTTCTGGGGGGTTTGACACGGCTCTTGTGCTCCAAGCTGTGTTCCCTGGGAAATGAGGGGCTGCAGGATCATGTGCCGTGTACGGGATGCTGAAAATGGGGAAAAGGAGAAGGGATGCAGCTGTGTAGAATGGAAGGTGTCCCTGCCCGTGGCAGGGGTTGGAATCGGTGGTCTTTGAGGTCCCTTCCAACCCAAACCATGCTGGGATAGAATGATTCCATGATTTAAACAGTTGCCCCGCTGGCTTGAGGTGTGATAAACAGTCCTTGGGCCAAGAAATGGGAATTATTTCTCCCTTTCATCACCAGGGTCTGACTCCCCTGGCCCCATCTCCCCCTCCAATGTCTCTGAGTAGCCCTGAAACATTTCTCCCCCATTTCCTCTCTTGTTGCCCTCTCTTTGTCCCAACATTTTCTTTCTTTCCCCTTTAAAATTTGATTTTTTTCATGGTTTTGCCTTCTAGCAGGGCAGATTGTCCCCCATCACTTTAAGATCGCTTTAAACCTCCGGGAGAACCTGGGTCCCAAATTTTTAAAGAGCAAACATCAGCCAGGATGGGAAGGAGCATCCTTGTCTTCTTGGAAAACAGACCGTGGTGCCGGGGCAGGCACAGNAAAAAAAAAAAAAAAGCAAGATACGCGCAAAAAAAGGCCTCCTTCCTGAAATTCAGATCCCTGCTCTGCAGCGGGGAGGTACCAAAGCTCCTCGTAGACAGGCTGGGAGAAATATTTTAGTATTGAAAACAACATGTTTTTCTCTAGCTTCCTGCTCCCAACAATTTTGGCTGGAACTTTAAAAATATCAGTCTGAGGAGGCAGAAAGCTGGCACGGAAGATGTCACACCCCCCAAATTAATGTTTGCTGAAGTATCAATCAACTGAGGGAAAAGACTTCTGAGAGGAACTGTCAGACATCCCTAAAGTGGGGAGCATCCAGCTCCACTGGCAAGACTGAGGTGCCAGAATTCCTCACTGTGATTCCAGGTCAAAGCAAATCACATTTTCAATTAGAAGACTGAGGTTTCTTTGTGACCATATAGGAAAAGGAATGGTCAACATCTGCTAAATTACCAAATTCTTATTCTTAGCCACAGAATTCCTCTCTGAAGGTCAGGCATGGCTTTCCAAGGTGAAGCCTAGCCATAGTTAAAGAATAAGTTTTTTTAATTTCAGTTATAATAATTTTGAGGCTTTGTTGGGATGTTTTCAATTACAATCACAGCTCTCATCCTTTGAGAGCTTCCAGGGAAGAAAAGAGGGGAGTAAATGAAATGTTGCATCTTCATTCAAAGCCTGCAGCACTCACCAACAAAACTGAAATGAAGGGTTCCAAGAAAGTCAGCACTGGACCATCCATGAATACTCCTCTCCTTGAGATGCAGCACTTGTATCAAGGACACAAACCATCAATAATGACAGCAGCAGTTTTTGTTCTGCAATTTGTGGGTATTCAGAGCCCACTCCTCAAATCCTTGCTTAAATTGTGGCAGCACAAATGGAGTTAGACACAGCCCAGTCCTCAAGTCCTACATCATTTTCTGGGTTCAAAGGCTGAGCGTTTTAGCTGTGTAATAATGGGTGGTATTACCAGGTATTGTGATGAAAAGAAATCTTCCTTGAAATGAAAATACCCTCTTTCCTTGGAGCATGAACCCAGCTTTCTCTTTCTTCTGCGCTGGATCAGTGATATTTGCAGAAAAACTCTTGTGGCACTTGTGGGATAGCACTTCATGCTGAGCTATCCATGAACAGGTCAGGCTTGGGGGTGTTTTCTTTTAATTTGTTGTTCCAGCTAACTGAGGACAGCAGATTTAAGATTGGCAGTGCAAACACAGATGCTGCATATCCGACACACCTCAGCATTTCTTGGCTGATTGATAAGTAAAAATCAGTAACAGTGAGGAAATGTGCAAGGGATTTGATTTGTTTTTAATATTTTTGTTGCCCTCTCCAGGCTAGACGGGGCTTTAAGCAACCTGTCCAAGCAGAGCCATGGAGGGGTTGGAACTGATGATCCTTAACATTCCTTACAATCCAAAACATTCTGTGACTCTCTTTCAAAGTACATTTGCTGAAACCCCATTTTTCCTGCCCATTAAAAGCATTTGCCCCCAGCTACTGAAGGGGTTTATTCTCTTCTCTGAGCCTGGCTTGGTGAAAGGCAGCCCCGCCCCAGCTCTTCCTTTATGGGGTTCATAAACTGATCTTGTGGTCATCAAGAACAAGGCCAAACTGCACTCCAAGACTCCTTTACAACCCCAGAGGTGTGATACCATTTTCATGATTTTCCTGTCTTCACATCGTGCCTGATGCTGATTTCATGGGATTACAAAGTGAGGCTTAGAGATCTCACTAAAAATATCACCAATACAATAAAATTGTCTTTGGAGAAAAATTGATTTGTGATCCTGTAAAGTCAACTCAAGATTGATGAGGCTGCAGAATGAGAGCTGGGGCAGGTCCTTTCCCTGCCTGTCCCTCTATGTGCCTGCCTGTAAAGCAGATGTTGCAACATCTGTACTTGCAGCAGAGCTGAACTGTGTGATACAAGGACACTACCTGACCACGTGGGAGCCTCAGCACTGCCTGACCTGGTCAGGAGTCCCAGGAGATGCAGCCATGAGGACCATGCGCCCTTTCACTGGGAAAACTGATAAGGAACTGGCACAAGTTGCCCAGTAAAGCTGTGGCTGCCCCTGGGCTCCTGGAAGCCTCCAAGGCCAGGCAGGAGCCACCTGGGATAGTGGAAGGTGTCCCTGCCCATGGTGGGAGGGTGGGAACAAGATGTTCTTTCAAGTCCCTTTCAACCCAAACCACTCCATGATTCTCATGCCAGCCTTCCACTTCCCTTCCCTCTGGTTTTTAAACTTCCAGCAAAGCTTTGCTCCTCACCCCTATACCCAGTGAGTGCCTCTGAAGTGCTTTGGCAAAAAGTGCAATGCAAAACTTCCAAAACGAATGCCACGCTGGCCTGTTGTTACCAGGCCTCTTAACGAGGATAATTTATAGAATTCCACTAACATAAATGCATTTCAACCATCCCTGGCCCCCGCCCCAAATAAGGAATCAATTGAGGGAAAATGGCCCATGACAGGAAAGAAGGAGAGATGGATTAAATATTTAAAGCGTTACTGTAAATGAAGATGCCGAAGCCAGGTCAGTAATGAGCTTCCCCCAAAGCCACTGGGAACTCACATTAATGCTGCACTTGACTCCTGCAGGTCTCTCCCACATGCCAGCAGAACTCTCCCAAGTTGCCAAGCAGACACATGGAACAAAGTGATGTGTTGTCATGGAACAAAGCCGTGCGTGTGTGTGTGTGTGTGTGCAGGACAGGGAGAGAGATTTAACCCCTTCTGCACATCCAGAGCCATAAAATAAGACAAGAATAAGAAATTGCTCTCATTTGGATCTGGGGCTGACTTCTAGCAACGAGATAATCAAGTCCCCATGAAAGATTCTGATTCTCCTGAAGAAGTTGAACCAAACATAGAATAAACGGATTCTGTAGGTTGAGACTCTGAAGTGTTCACAGAGGAGAGATGCTGAAAATAGAATCACGGACTGGTTCTGGTGGGAAGGGACTCAGGATCATTTAGTTCCAACTCTCCCACCATGGTAATTAACACTTATTTCACCAGATTTTTCCAAAAGGATTCATTCCATTACAATTGTAAACTGTCCTGCACTTAGTATTGTCTAATCACCCTCTTGGAGCCCCTTTAGGCACTAGAAGAGGCTCTTAAGGTCTCCCTGCAGCCTTTTCTTTTTCAGGATGGACACCCCCAGCTCTCTCAGTCATCCTACTGTCCCACAGCAGAAGGAGTTCCACTTCCAGCTTTCCCAATGGGTATTTTCCCAATCTTTTCCCATGTCACCCAGCCTTGCTGTTTTCCACTCCAAATACAAGAGTATTCTCTTGCCTAAACCAGAGCCCTATGAGCTCCATTCAATGCAACTTTCTCTTTTGACACAGAACAAATATCAAAACTCTTGTTAAATTCTCTGACTTCACACTTCCAGCAAAGTTCCTGCTGACTTTCCAGCAGTTCCATGTAGATCTGGTTGCCTTTTCTTGGTTACAAGGATCTTCTATATGCTTGTGAAGGTTTTGATTATTTTCTAGGAATTAAGAGTGGCTGATGTCTACACTGCCAGGTCCTCCTTTCCCATTAAGACAGGCTCCAAATATTCCTTATTCCAGGCCCCCACCATGTCACCCAACTCCTTCAAGTTCAGCCACCTGGAAGTGCCAACAGCTCCAAGATCAATATGAAAAGGATTGGAAAACCATGGAAAACCAACCAACAGATCGTCAAGAGTTGAGCACTNCAACCCCAGAGGTGTGATACCATTTTCATGATTTTCCTGTCTTCACATCGTGCCTGATGCTGATTTCATGGGATTACAAAGTGAGGCTTAGAGATCTCACTAAAAATATCACCAATACAATAAAATTGTCTTTGGAGAAAAATTGATTTGTGATCCTGTAAAGTCAACTCAAGATTGATGAGGCTGCAGAATGAGAGCTGGGGCAGGTCCTTTCCCTGCCTGTCCCTCTATGTGCCTGCCTGTAAAGCAGATGTTGCAACATCTGTACTTGCAGCAGAGCTGAACTGTGTGATACAAGGACACTACCTGACCACGTGGGAGCCTCAGCACTGCCTGACCTGGTCAGGAGTCCCAGGAGATGCAGCCATGAGGACCATGCGCCCTTTCACTGGGAAAACTGATAAGGAACTGGCACAAGTTGCCCAGTAAAGCTGTGGCTGCCCCTGGGCTCCTGGAAGCCTCCAAGGCCAGGCAGGAGCCACCTGGGATAGTGGAAGGTGTCCCTGCCCATGGTGGGAGGGTGGGAACAAGATGTTCTTTCAAGTCCCTTTCAACCCAAACCACTCCATGATTCTCATGCCAGCCTTCCACTTCCCTTCCCTCTGGTTTTTAAACTTCCAGCAAAGCTTTGCTCCTCACCCCTATACCCAGTGAGTGCCTCTGAAGTGCTTTGGCAAAAAGTGCAATGCAAAACTTCCAAAACGAATGCCACGCTGGCCTGTTGTTACCAGGCCTCTTAACGAGGATAATTTATAGAATTCCACTAACATAAATGCATTTCAACCATCCCTGGCCCCCGCCCCAAATAAGGAATCAATTGAGGGAAAATGGCCCATGACAGGAAAGAAGGAGAGATGGATTAAATATTTAAAGCGTTACTGTAAATGAAGATGCCGAAGCCAGGTCAGTAATGAGCTTCCCCCAAAGCCACTGGGAACTCACATTAATGCTGCACTTGACTCCTGCAGGTCTCTCCCACATGCCAGCAGAACTCTCCCAAGTTGCCAAGCAGACACATGGAACAAAGTGATGTGTTGTCATGGAACAAAGCCGTGCGTGTGTGTGTGTGTGTGTGCAGGACAGGGAGAGAGATTTAACCCCTTCTGCACATCCAGAGCCATAAAATAAGACAAGAATAAGAAATTGCTCTCATTTGGATCTGGGGCTGACTTCTAGCAACGAGATAATCAAGTCCCCATGAAAGATTCTGATTCTCCTGAAGAAGTTGAACCAAACATAGAATAAACGGATTCTGTAGGTTGAGACTCTGAAGTGTTCACAGAGGAGAGATGCTGAAAATAGAATCACGGACTGGTTCTGGTGGGAAGGGACTCAGGATCATTTAGTTCCAACTCTCCCACCATGGTAATTAACACTTATTTCACCAGATTTTTCCAAAAGGATTCATTCCATTACAATTGTAAACTGTCCTGCACTTAGTATTGTCTAATCACCCTCTTGGAGCCCCTTTAGGCACTAGAAGAGGCTCTTAAGGTCTCCCTGCAGCCTTTTCTTTTTCAGGATGGACACCCCCAGCTCTCTCAGTCATCCTACTGTCCCACAGCAGAAGGAGTTCCACTTCCAGCTTTCCCAATGGGTATTTTCCCAATCTTTTCCCATGTCACCCAGCCTTGCTGTTTTCCACTCCAAATACAAGAGTATTCTCTTGCCTAAACCAGAGCCCTATGAGCTCCATTCAATGCAACTTTCTCTTTTGACACAGAACAAATATCAAAACTCTTGTTAAATTCTCTGACTTCACACTTCCAGCAAAGTTCCTGCTGACTTTCCAGCAGTTCCATGTAGATCTGGTTGCCTTTTCTTGGTTACAAGGATCTTCTATATGCTTGTGAAGGTTTTGATTATTTTCTAGGAATTAAGAGTGGCTGATGTCTACACTGCCAGGTCCTCCTTTCCCATTAAGACAGGCTCCAAATATTCCTTATTCCAGGCCCCCACCATGTCACCCAACTCCTTCAAGTTCAGCCACCTGGAAGTGCCAACAGCTCCAAGATCAATATGAAAAGGATTGGAAAACCATGGAAAACCAACCAACAGATCGTCAAGAGTTGAGCACTCAGAAATGGATAAAAAAGGAAGATTTAAATCCAGGCACGGAAAGCAAAATCTTCAACTATTAAAAAAAAAAAAAAAAAGCTAAAAAGGGCCCTGAAAGTGCTGTGCTGCCCAGGACAGTGGGGGTGTCCCCACCCTTGGAGGGATTTAAAAGCCATGTGGATGTGGCACTTGGGGACATGGATGAGTGATGGCCTTGGCAGCACTGGGAAATGGCTGGATTCACAGATCTTGGAGGGCTTTTCCAATCTCAGTGATGGGCACAGGCAGAAGAACATCATCAGAACTGAAAGGGTTTAGAGCAGCCCACGGTGTGTTTTTATCCCACTAACTCACTTTCCCATCCTTTCCCAGCACAGTTTCAAAGATAGGGGTCCAGGGTTTGCACATAGCCAACCTGTTTCCAAAAGTAAATTAAGAGGACGAGTAGTAATTAACACCATGGATGAAACCAGGCTCTGCCCTTCAAGCTTCACCCATGACACACCTCTTAATGAGGCAAGTGGAATCCACGGACAGAATCATCCAAGAAATATGTTGGACAGAGACATGGACACTAATAATTTCCTTCCATGACCACAGCAGGCTGCTGGTGGGACTGTCCAGAGCATTTCCTACACAGTTTATTCACATTACAGGAATTTTACACTGCGCAATTTCTGAGGCTGTTTGGGGCATCTTATCTGTTCCATATTAATTAGCACTGTTGTGTGCGCTTTTTTTTTTCATCCACCTGTACATTATCAAGCAGCTGAAAACATTATTCCACTAATTCATCTGCTGATGACATGAGCTGGGGAGAGCAGTCTTCAGTCATTTGTCATTTGGATGGCACTTTGGCTCTGGCATTTCCTTCCATCTTCTCCCACTGGATATTTGCAGATAAATCCTTCAGAATTAGGTGATTTCTACCTCCATGATATCTCTAAGCCTTAGAAGCTGATCTCCACTGTGCTGCTGAACCAGAACATGCATCAGAGCGGCAGGATGCTGCCTTTCCAAGATTTTGGGACCAAACTGGCCGTCAAAATAAGCTTTTCTCGGCAAGCCAGTGGGACCTATCCAAGGATCTCCCAGGATTCTAACACCGATCCTCTCCCCTTGCTCTCTGGCAGCAGAGCATCACGACTGGATGATCTTAGAGCCCCTTGGGGCGGGGAAGCTCTGGGAACCCCCAAAAGGGCAGAGCGAAGCTGTTTTTGGGTGTCAACACCTGCCTGGGCCACGGTGGGAGCAGAGAAGGAGGAGGAGGAGGGGGAGGAGGAGCAAGTCCAAGATCAGGACCAGGAGTAGGAGCAGGAGGAAGAGGAGGGACAGAGGAACAGCAGGAAAAGGAGGAACAGGAAGAGGAGGGAGAAAGGAGGAGGTGGAAGAGGAGGGGCAGGAAGAGGAGGGGCAGGAGGAGGCGGGGCAGGAAGAGGAGGGACAGAGGAAGAGGAGGGGCAGGAAGAGGAGGGAGAGAGGAAGAGGAGGAGTGGGAGGAGGAGCAGCAGCATCAGCAGAACCACGTGGTTGCCGCACGCGCCCCCTCAGGCCGGAGCTCCCCCAACTCTGGCAGCATCACCCCTCATGGAACCCGCAGGTGACCAGGGAGGGGGAGCTCGCCCCAAGTCCATCGGGGAGGGATTTTTTGATGGGCAGGGGATGTTTGGATCTTGCAGGACTCCAGAGCTGAGCTGGAAATGCCCCTGGAGGGATCTTTTCAGGT
>WAAG01054298.1:42150-55829 GCA_013390105.1 Tichodroma muraria | reverse complement strand
AGAGGGGTGATATTGGATTCGGGGATCCCCAGGAGAGCTGTGGGGGAATGCGGGAGCCCCAGAGCGGAGAGAGTGCAGAGGGGCGATCCTGGAGCCGGGGGACCCCTGGCAGCCTGGAGGGGTGGGAGAGGATGGAAATGAGCGGAGTCTGGGCCCCCTGAGGCTGAAAGGGCTGGTGACTTCTCGAGCTCGATTTCGGCAGCAGGACCATCAAACCCAATGCGCTCAGCCCTTGTTTTCCCCCAAAACAAGGATTTCCCATTCGCAAATCTTGGCCGGATGGAGGAGGAGGAGGCTGCGAGGAAGATGGCCTGGGACCCCCAGGCAGGTGAGGAGAAAGTCACTGCCCCTTTCCCCCTCTCTCCTGCTCCATCTCCCAGCCCAGCATGGCCCCGGCTGCAGGACAACCCCGCTGCCGACACTGTCCCTCCAGGGACAGACTGGGGGGATCTCTTTCCCCTTCCCTGTAGCATGGAGGCAAATCCCATCCTCTCCTTGTCCTTCCTCCCCCAGACATGGAGCTGAGGATGGACACCAGGGAGGACAAATCCCCGTGGCAGAACCTCATGGAAGAGGCCTTTTTGAGCAGTTCCATGGTGCAGGAATCCAACTGGGAGGAAAAGCCCCAGAGATCCCGCATGAGGAGGGGCTGCAAACGCAGATCACAGGGATCCGAGGAGGAAAGGCCCACCCTGGGTCAGGGAGGCAGCCGGAGATGCAGCCGGAGCTTGGAGTTGGGGGTCCATGAGCAGCTTCACGATGGGGAGAAGCCCCACGAGTGCTCGAAATGTGGGAAGAGCTTCAGCCAGAGATCCAACCTGATCTGCCACTGGAAAACCCAGAACCCGCATGGGGGAGAGACCCTACGAGTGTAATAAATGCAGGAAGAGATTTCAGGGCAGCTCCAATTTCCTCAAGCACCAGCGGATTCACACAGAGGAAAGGCCCTTCCGATGCCTCGACTGCAGGAAGGGCTTCAGGCACAACTCCAACCTCATCAGTCACCGGCGCATCCACACTGGGGAGAGGCCCTACGAGTATCCCGAGTGTGGGAAGAGCTTCAGCCAGAGTTCCCACCTGATCTACCACCAGAGGGGCCACACAACAGGGGAGAGGCCCTACAAGTGTGACAAATGCAGGAGGAGGTTTCAGAGCAGCTCCAGTCTCCTCCTGCACCAGCAGATTCACAGAGAAGAGAGGCCCTTCTGCTGCCCCGACTGTGGGAAGGGCTTCAACCACAACTCCAACCTCATCAGGCACTGGCGCATCCACACCAGGGAGAGGCCCTACGAGTGTCCCGAGTGTGGGAAGATCCCCCATGTGAGGATCCGCGCTGGATCAAAATAAAGAAAATAAAGACGTTGAACTAAGACATGGATGGGGCCATGGGGGCATCTTTCAGGGGATGTGGGGGGACACGGGGTTCGAGGGAGTTGAGAGTTCCTGGGGGGGATTTGGGGGTTGCTCAGGGCTTCGGGCACTCCAGGCTGAGTGGCACCTGCTGTGCTGGGAGACCCTGGCGGAGGTTCTGAGGCAGCTGTTCAAGGACCCCCTCACCTGGAACTGTCCCCATATCCCCCCATCCCAGTTCCCAGTGTCCCCTGTCCAAGATCCCCCTCTCCCCACTGCCACACCCCTTGCCCCCTGCACATTTGCATGTGACCCCACTCCTGGTCCCATCCTGCGCCCATCCCAGTCAAGATTCCATTCCTGGTCTCATTCCCTGTCCCTGTCCCATATTCTCTGTCTGGTTGCTGTTCCCGTATTTCCATTTCTGTATTCCCTGTCCAGTTCCCATATTCCCATTCCCTGTCCCACTCCCATATTCCCGTTTCTGATCCCAGTCCCATCTTCTAAATCCCATCCCATAATGTCTCTCTGGTCGCTGTTTCCATATTCCCTGTCCTGTTCCCATATTCCCAGTCCCATTCCCACTCCCTGTCCCTATTCCCAGTCCCATTCCTGGTCCCCATTCCCAGTCCTTAGAGATCTTTTTCAGTGATTCCGTGATTAAACTTCAGGACAATTCATCCCATCCTGGTGCCTTCCAACTTCATTGCTCCATTCCCATATTTGTGCTGTGTAGAGAATCCGCAGCCTCAACTCCTGCACTGATGAAAAGCTCATTCAAGCTCCAGTGCAAGAAAATCCCTAAATGCTCCATGGTTTCAACCTCCCAAATCATCCATTATCAGCTTTGTTGTAGTGGTTGGCACAAGGAATTAGTCCAACAGGCAATGACTGACAGTTTTCTTCTAAAATATGGCACCATCTGGCAAAGCAGAATTGCCATTCCACATTATCCCGGTCCTCCAAAGCATTTCTGTCCCCTGTCCAAGGCCCATGAGCAACCAGCAGATGTGGACAGGGTTTGAGAGAGAATTTGAACCACAGCTGTGTCTCAATTGGCCATGAAGACGTGAGGAAATTAAAGAAAAAATATTACAACCAAAATCTTTTACTCTCATAAAAATGAGGTTATTCCCCTCATAATGGGAATAACTGGGAGAAAAACCTCACTAGGTGTTAAAATGGTACTTGATCCATTTTTATGGGAAGGATTCTGTGAGATTGTTGCCCAGAATAACAGGGGACCACATGAGCTGACCCAAGGAATCCTTTCCAGACCCAAATTTCTGTTCTCTTTAAACTAAATGACAGGAAAATGCTGTTCTCATCTCTGAAAGGAAAATCAGTTTTCCTGGAGCCCTGACATGCAAACAGGACTTATTTTTTTTCCCCATCTGCAGCAGTTCAGACAGATTTAATGTGATTAATGCTGCTAAACTATGTCACCTATGGCATTTTTCTGCTTTCCAGTAGATGAAAAGGCTTCTGTTTGAAAAGAAAACTGCAATATGTGCTGCATGAAATGCCAGCTGGGAGTGGAGGAAGAGAGTGTAGTGATGGCAGATACTTGATTTAGCTCTGCATCAATAAAACATCCACATTTGTAAGAGAGAATGTGATGGAAAACGTCTTAATTGAGTCATATTTGTACCAGGACATTGGGCCACTCACCCGGAATCACTTCCAAGATGCCCTGCTCTATTCCTTGAATTCAGACTTAGATCTCCCCCATTCAAAGCTGCCACTGAAAACAATGTCACAAAGAGAGAACTTAATGGGTTTGAGGCAAATTTCCATTGGATTCAGGTAGGAAGTAAGTCCCCTGAAGATTGGCCCAGCAACCAAGTTCAGCAAGCTCAGGGTGTTCACCTGGAGAAGAAAAGGCTCCAGGGAGACCTCAGAGCCCTTTCCAGAGCCTAAAGGGGCTCCAGGAGAGAAGACCTGGGACAAGGGATGTAGGGACAGGACGCAGGGTATGGCTGCCAGAGGGCAGGGATAGATGGGATATTGGGAAGGAATTGTTCCCTGTGAGAGTGCTGAGGCCCTGGCACAGGGTGCCCAGAGAAGCTGTGGCTGTCCCTGGATCTCTAGAAGCATCCAAGACCAGGTCAGACAGGACTTGGAGCAACCTGGGATAGTGGGAAGTTTCCCATGGCAGGGAATGGAGTGAGATGAGCTTTAAGGTCCCTTACAACCCAAACCATTTAATGACTCTGTGACCTCTAAGGCTGCTGAGTCCAAAAATTCACTGAGTTACATAAAAAATCAATATACCTGTACAACAAGCTGAGATGCTGATGTCCCCTGGCCAAAGGCAGCACTTGTTCAGAGCTTTCCCAATCTCCTCAGGTGACTGCTGGAGTTCTTGCTGCCTTCTGGGTAACTTGCCCAGGGAATTGTATCATTGGAAAACTAACCCACAATATCTTGTGCCAGTTTAGATCTCTAAAGCAGCTCAGCACACGAATCCATGTAGAAAGGAGCTACATGGAAGGGGGCAGCAGGAGAGAGGAGAAGCCAGGATCTCCTCTTTTCCCAGCCGTGCGACTGCACCTGGATCTGATCTTCCACCTCCTCCTCCTCCTCTTCCTCCTTCTCCTCCTGCAGCTCAGACTGATGCCAGAGGAGCTATTTTGGTGCAAACTGGGTGTGAAGGGAACAAAGGGAACACAAGCCGTGGTGTCCTACATAGCAGCCTGCTGGCAGTGATGGCACAGAGAGTCCTGACTCACGTCCCCTTCACGGAAATTCCTTCTCCAAAGTTTACATCACCTGGCAGCTTTTTATTATTTTTATTATTTGGGTACCTGGCAGTCAGTATTTGCAGCTCCTCTCTCTGTCAGGAGTACAAATACAGCAGAAGACAACATCCAGGATGCTACCAGTGATCAGAAATTAATTGTGGCTTTATAAAGACAGGATTATTTTGTTCCTATTGTATCCCAGTGAAAGGATGTTGCTGACGGGGGTGTTTTACTTTGTTCTCACTGTTGGGGTTTTTTCATATTACCAAGAGTTTAGCCGCTCAACCAACTTTTAAAGGTTTCTAGAAGCAAAAGAAACTGAAAACCTTCCCTTTTTACACAAGCACATCCAAGCAGGGTTCAGGATATTCTTCCCCCAGTCTGGCCAAGCTTCCCTGTGGCATCCAAATCTCTCCTTGTTCCATGCCATAAGGTCTTGCAAATCCTGCTGAGTGGCTCCAGATCCTCAGATTATGGAAGTTTCTGCTCTTCAGCACAAGCTCTGAGCTGTGCATGTCCCAAAACATACAGTAAGACCCCCAGAGGCTGGGATTTGCCAGTGGGCACTGGAGCAGATGGCTTTGGGAATCTGGCCAGAGCAAGAGCTCTCCATCCCAGCCTGGTCAACCAGGTGGGTCATCAAATCAGTTCCACTGTCTGAAAAGTGCTGGGATCAAAGGGATCCACAAAGAGGGATCTCAAATTCCTTCTCAAGTCTCTTCTAAATCTCCAAGACAACACCTCCTCTCTGCATCTTTATTATTTGAAGATCATAAGGAATGATACCACAATCTTCCAGTACCCAGAGCTTGTCCTTTTCCTCCTAATACCTTTGGAAAAAGAAGGAATTGTTCTAATCTGGAGGTCTCACCTCCTACTCCAGTCACCTTATTTCCAAGCCTGCCTGGTTTTGTCTGAAGAAGAAAGGCTTAAGCTATGCTTTTCCCACACCCCATCATATTTAGGCTGAGATTAAGGCCCAGCCCAGGTGGCTGCCATGGGAGCAAGGGGCCTGGTGGACCTTTGGTCAGTCCCAGCACACCTGGTCCTGTGTTTTTATGCAGTTTGCACAATTTCCAGCCTTCTAGAATAACAGATTGTGTGAAGGAAAATTTGCCTTGTGATGGCAGAAAGCTGCTTGCAATTCCCTGCCCACAGAACAGACCTGAGTCTAATCTGATTCCTGCTAGGTTTGGGTCCACATCCATAGACAAAATTATTCCAGGTTTTCATCAATAGTGCCAAGGACTGTGAAAATGCCTGAAATGTCCATCAAACCCCATTTGTATACATTCCAGTCTCCCCTCCACACCTATCCAGACATTTTATTGGTGTGGTAAAAATATTTATCGTGGGGAATGCCCTTGGGAGACAGATGTAAATATGTTTTATAAGGGTTCATCCAAATTTCAAAACAATAAATGCAGTAGCCTTATAACTCCTGAAGTTCCCAAAAAAAATGACCTAATTTACATTTTTGTCTAGGCCAAGGTACTTCTGCCTCCAGGCCAGTCCTGCTGGGTAACACAGGGCTGGTACTTGGATAGAGCCTTCCCGGGTGTTTGGAACACAGAGAAGGTTCAGATGTGAGGAAAAAGCCCTGGTGCCCTGAGAGCACGAGGATGAGAGCAGGATTTCACGGAATCACAGAATGTCCTGAGTTGGAATGGACCCACAAGGATCATCCAGTCCAACTCCTGGCCCTGCACAGACACTCCAACAATCCCAGACTGTCCCTGAGAGTGGTATCCAAACGCTCCTGGAGCTCTGGCAGCCTTAGGGCCATGCCCATTCCCTGGGGAACCTGGTCAGTGCCCAAACACCCTCTGGGGGAAGAATCTTTTCCTGATTTCCAACCTAAACCTCCCCTGACACCACTCCAGCCATCCAAGCCTGATGGCAAGCCCAGGGTATGAACACCAAGAGCTGCCATTCCCCCAGCATCACCTCAATACTCCACCTCCACTCCACCTCCAAGTGCTGTGCATTAATTTGGGAATTTATTATCTAATGTGATCTTCCATCTGCAGGGCTGTGCAGATTTGTGACTTTGACACCAGCGCTGGGAGGTGGCAGCACAGCCAGGCAGGCACGTTAAAGAGCAGAGCAGTGACACCGCCTGCCGAGAATTCAGGTTTTTCTCCTAAGAAGTTACAAGAAGAAACATTTGTAGTGTGTCTCGGTGACATCTCTGGGAATAATCCCCACTGAGCCCCTTCCCCTGGGCTTCTTAAGAAGTCACTACCTACCCTTATGTTTGGAAATCTGTTTCTAAGCAGCTTTACTTCATTTCAGCTCAGCGTTACAATAAGGGAGCTCCCACCATCCCCTGCAGCAAAACTACGAATACATTCTAGGTCACTTCCCCAGGCCAGGTTTTTCTCTCCAGTTCAAACCAGTTGCTCTACGTGCAGAGAAGCGAAACAGCCTCAGCCTCTTCTTGTTTCCATCAGGACAAAATTCCTTCAGGAATTTCAGCTCCAAACTACCAGCTCCTGTGGAATTGCCTCTGCCTAAAGGTTGCCCAGAGAAGCTGTGGCTGTCCAATCCCTGGAAGTGTACAAAGCCAGGTTGGAGCAATCTGGGATAGTGGAAGGTATCCCTGCCCGTGGAATGAGATGAGCTTTAAGGTCCCTTCCCACACAAACCATTCTGGGATTCTGTGATTTCACATTCAGCTGATGTCTGTCAGAAAGCAGCACGTCCTCTGATACTGGAGAGAATCATGCACAGCCCAATTTACGAATATATTATAAATTAGAATTATAGATGTGGCTCGCAGCTGATGTCACTTCAATTCACATCATGCAGATCCCATCAAAACAATGCATCTTCCGTGAAATAATTCAGCATCCTCAAGTAGCAGGAAAGGGGCTCTTTGCCTGTAACGTGTGCCTCTCCTTTATTTTAATATAACATTAAATATGCACAGTTAAGCACTCAAAAGTCAGGAAATGAGAAATGCAAGGCTCATAGAGCTTTAACTCTGCCTCCTCGAGGATATTAATTATGTTGTCATCTTTTATCAGATCATTACATACCGTTTCTTAAATAATCTTTTTCCGCAACCTTTCCCACATCCATACATTCCAGCCCTGGGTGGCTCTGCTGGAAACCACAGGGATTCATAATGAGGAGAGGACACACTGAAGGATTCACATTTCCATTCTGCCTTGGACTTCCTTGGCTTCCCAGAGATAAAATGTGCAACTTAAGAAGTTAAAATCCTGCTTGGTTTTCACTGTTGTTCATCCCAGGGCTGCAAAGTGTTTCCATGGAATCAGAATCGTGGGGTGTCCTGAGCTGGAAGGGACCCACCAGGATCATTCAGTCCAACTCCCAGCCCTGCACAGAAGATCCCAAAAATCCCACCCTGTGCACCCCTGAGAGCGTTGTCCAAATGCTCCTGGAGCTCTGGCAGCCTTGGGAATGTCACCATTCCCTGGGGAGCTCTTCCAGCGCCTGACACCCTCTGGGGGAAGAACCTTTCCCTGATATCCAACCTAAACCTCCCCTGACACAGCTCCAGCCACTCCCTGGGTCCTGTCCCTGGCCAGAGCAGAAGTCCCCCCAACTTCACCCATTGTTCCCCCCTCTGTACTGAACAGTAACGTGTTGAAACTGGTCCTTCCCAGTGCTGAAAAACATTTTAGGAAGTAATAATTCCCTTTTATATGGTGAAATTTCCTTTGTGCTTGCAATACCATATATAATGTTTAGATATATATAATAGAGAGATATATATCTTACATACAAGAGCATCTTGTCTTCATCTACAGACTAATTTTCCATACAGAAGGGGAAAAATTTGCAAATTTTGCACTTAATGATGGAATCAGAGTAGCCTGAGTTGGAAGTGCCACACAGAATAATGATGGGTACAGAGAGGCCCCTCTTCAGAAAAAGCACAAAACTTCCAGTCCTTGAAAATTAAATATTAATATTCCACCTCCTTTTTGTTTCACGGTGTCTTCCCAAGACCTGATCCCATCCCACTGACTTCCATTGGAGCTGAACTGCTCCCTGCAGAGCATTTCTACAGAGCTGGCAAAATTAATCCCTGTTTTCCTTTTTTCCCCTCTTCTCTTGTTGTCTCCTCATTGAATATTTAAGGAATAGAGCACACAGACAAAAACAGCAGCTTCCCACCTCCACACTGGACTTTTGGGGTGTCACTAAGAATTACAGACAGGCCCTTCCTGCAGGAGAGCCCCAAACCCCAACAAAAAGCCCAGGTTTGTATCGGGTAAATTATAAATAAGCAGGAATATTCTCAGGCTGCAGGAAGAGCTGACATCCTCTGGCATTCAGGTGAGATCCAAAGAAGGGAGATGCTCCCACTGCCCAAAAAAAAGCAGCTGGACAACCTTATGGAGACTTTTTGCTCCCCCAGGGGCAGGTTGGATGCTGTTACAGAAAAAGTGAGTTGTATGGTTGATTTGAAATAAGAGTGGGTCTGTGCAAAAGATTAACTGCATTACAGCAGCTTTCAAATCACCATGACAACCATGTGTTTATAGGCAAGATGATTTTATATATATATATTATATATATATATATATATTCATTTATTTATATATATATCAGCAAGATGTGTGTGGCCTTTGTTGGGATAATGAGGAATGATGGGTCTCTGTCCCAAGGAACTTTCAAACTGAATTTGGCATCCCAAGGCATGGAGAATGTCCACTCTGGGCAGCTGGGAGGGTAGAAAGCAGACCACAGGTATTTTCTGCAATGATTACAAAGCTCAGCCAGATGAATCCACACTAGACTCATGTGATTTCTTATCTTTCACCAGGAAAAAGAGTGGGGGGGAAAAAAAACACCTTCCAAATAATGCTTCTCCATGACATTTTTCTCCCACATAAACAGCTGAGTTGCAGGATTATTTAATCCCCTGAGAGCAGAGTTTAGTTGGAGATTCCAAAAGCACTGGGAGTGCGTTGCACCCCAGGCCTGTGCTCCAGGCATGTGGCACAGATAACCAGGTTATCTCCCAGGCAGGGAAATCCCAGGCCATTTCCATAATTTATAGATGAGCTCAGCTGAATGAACCTGACACGAAATTGTCACCGTCTGTTGAACAAACTGTGTGGAACTGTTGAACAAAGGGACATTTTCGCATCTGGCATCACACAACAGAGGCCCCACACGAGCAGCTGTGCAGAGCTGGGGCTGGTAATTGTGTTTCAGCACGAGCATTTCTGCTCAAAGATGTCTATTCCCAGCCTAACGCCAACCAAACTCTATTCTTGCTAAAATGTGTGTAAAGGTAATCTAATAATATCTTTTCTTGCAGAGGATGTTTACAAGAAAACTTCTTTTTGTCGGGGAAATCACTCATTGATTCCTGTCTCTCACAAAATGCACCTGAGACCTCACCATGGCCCAGAGGCTTAAATGTTACAGCCCAGCTCGCAGCCATGCATTAACCTCTCTCAAGCCCTCGGGATGGGTTTCCACATGCAGATTCCACGCTGGGAATTGCTCCTTGGCCTGTGCTGGCTTGTCCGCCATGGCCAGGAGTTGCCTGGGATAGTGCCAGAGCCAGCCCCACTGTGCCAAGGACGTGCCCAAAAGGGACCGGCGTGGATGGGCCAAGAGGCATCTCCACAGCACAATTTAATGCACAAGGACAAGACAGGCTGTGCTTTATGCATTAATTTCCACTGCCAGAGGGCAAGGTTAGCTGGGATACTGGGGAGGAATCCTTCCCTGTGGAACTGGGGAGGCCCTGGCACAGAGAAGCTGTGGCTGCGCCATCCCTGGAAGTGTCCGAGGCCAGCTTGGAGTAACCTGGGATAGTGGAAGTTTTTCCCATTTGTGGCAGAAGGCTGGAACCGGATGAGCCTTAAAGTCCCTTCCAGCCCAAATAATTCTGTTATTCCATGATTTACACTGGGCTTATTTCCCACTCCTGATGCACAGAGCATTTCTAGGTGACTGACGGTATCTCAGTTCCTCCGGATGATGCCTTTCCTGGGTGCTATTTTTTCCACTAATGTGTTAAACTATCGAAGCATTGCTACACTGGGGGAGAGAGGGAACGGGGAGTAGAACTATTTTAAAACTTTGCTCTTCCTTCTCTCTGTAATCATGGATCTCTTCTGCTTTTCATTGCTATGTACAGCTCAGTATCCAGGCAGTTTCCCTCCCCATCTGCCACGAGGAGCTGCAATTCAGGGAATTATTTCAGTTTAAGATGGCTGCTCTCAGAGGAAAGAAACACATCTTGTGTCCTACCCTTGGATTTGGACTTCTATGTCCTTTTCTTTTCATCTGAAAGCAAAGTCCTTCACTCTCCAGGGATGCTGTTGCTCTTTATTTGTAAGCAGGTGCAGCAGCTACGAAAGGAGGATGTTCCTGCTCTGCCAGAACAGAGGAAGAGCTATATCTTCCTCACTTTTTGGCTGAAGGGACCAAAAAGGGAAATTCTAAAACTTCTGTTGTTCACAGACTAACTGGTCTGAATGTCTTGAGCACTTGTGCCACCGAGCTTCTTTAGGAGAAAAGAAAAAAGCTTTTTCGCCTCAAATATCCCTGACAATAAACACAGAGACAACACCTGTGAAACCATCAGGGTTTGCCTCAACTTCTTGCTGCAAAACCTCAGGCCCTTTGCGAAGGGCTCCAGAAAGTTCTCAGCCAGCTCCACCCAACCCTTGTTCCTGCTAACCTGCCCCATACAAAGCTAAACACATTTTACTGCACTGCAGGTGCAGGTTGGAAAGGCAGAGCTGCTCAAAACGCACGAAAAATTCCACGTTGCAAACATGGAAACAGCTCCTGAGAGACGGAGAAACTCTTCAAAATAGCTCCTTGATTCATTAGGAACAACAGCAAGGTTGACACATCCCCCACGTTTCATCCCACCCGTGGATTCATTACAGGCACCAGAGAGATGCAGGCGCTGAGGAACCAAATTCCTTCCCCCACCTTTCTTCCCCACAAAGCCTCTCGCTGGGTTTTATCTGTAACTTCAGCAACAGCTTGAATTGCTGGGGAACTTGACAGGGTGATTTATCATAGCTTGTTGCATTTTCCTCAAAACATCCCAAGCAGATGATATTATGATATAAGGGAGGGGGGGGAACAAGATGTAGCCATTGTACATGACAAAAGATCATTATTAGGGCATCACAAAACAAAATAGAGTAAGATTAAGGGCAGATAATGACAACCAGTGCTGAAGACAGACAAAAAAAGAGAGAAAAACCGGGCAATTGAATAAACAAAAAAGTGTAAAAATAGGATGGGAAGGACCTCTAACCCAGCCTTCCCTGGAGGCAGGTTGGGCTCTACCTGGGTCAGTCCCAACAGATGTTTGTGAGAATCCACAGCAACACCAATGTCCTGTGCTAAGTAATCACCTGCAAAACCATGAGTGGAATTCCGAAAAGCCCCACACTGAGCCACAACTGCTGATGAAACTGAATTTAAGAGGGAAGAAATAGCTTGCCATATTGCAAAGGAATAGGGACCCGTTGGTGATACAGAAAGAACTGACTCCATGAATTCCGGGGGCTTGGGGAGGGGGCCTAGGAAAGAAAATGTTTCTCCCTAGAAGTGTCTCTCCTTTGGAATATTATTCTCCTCTGAGCTTGCTTTGGGATGGCACATGCTCATGACATCATTTTGCAGCAATATTAGAGAGAAAAATACAAATAAATAGATCTGAAACGTAAACTTAAAATGTTTTTGGTTTCTTTACACATCTGTCTGGGAAGGGCTTCAAAACATCTGGGAGCAACACAAGGGTTTCGGAAATGTCCTTCGAATTCCAAGAGTCTGGAGGGCAGGGTGGGTTTGAGCTCACATCTCCGTGGGCTGGTTTATTTACCTGGGCTGTGAAAGCCATTTCCAGCTCCAGCTGTTCGATCACACCAACTCACAGTTCCCCTTTCTGATGACCCTCATGGAGAGCTGGAGCCCATCTTTTGTGAAAGGCTGGAAAACCACAGAGCTGCGAGTGAAGAAGCACTTTAAAAGCTGTAAGGCAGAATAAGGGGTGGGTGACTGACAAAGCAGAGGTTTCTTTTGGTGCTTATTGCACTAAACATCAGGGAGAGAAAAATAAATCTTTTTTTTGAGCCAGTGGAGAGTCAGAATGAAACAAAACCCTCACCATGCACCTGAAAGACGCCTCACCATCCACCTGAATGCCACGATGCTTGAAGGTGAAGTTATCCCTGTATCAGGGCCAAGGTGACACCTGAATTCAGCTTCAGCCCTCCATGGGGTTACACAAAGCTATGAGCCACTGCTAAGACCCTCTTGCGAGTTCTTCATCATTCATTCCATAACACCAATTTCACACCGGCACTGGAGCCAATACAGCTCCTCAAAAAGGAGAAATAGGCACAGAAATGTCTAATCCGTGACCAGCAGCATCTCCTGAAGGTGCAGGCTGGCCTGCTCTGATTTGCCACAGTGCAGGTGACAAATGGTAGGAAGGACAAACTCGACAGCTCTTCCTTAAAGTCTGTGGAGTAAATTCTGCCGCATGCAGCATGACCAGATGTCAATTAAAGCAGAAACAGCACAGAACCACAGAGTCACAGAATCACAGAGTCACAGAATGGTTTGGGTGGGAAGAGCCTCCCAAAGCTCACCTTGTCCCACCCCCCTGCCATGGGCAGGGACACCTCCCACTGTCCCAGGTTGATCCAAGCCCTGTCCAGCCTGGCCTTGGACACTGCCAGGGATCCAGGGGAAGCCACAGCTTCTCTGGGCACCCCGTCCCAGGGCCTCACCAGACTCACAGCCTAAAATTCCTTCCCAATATCCCATCTATCCCTGCCCTCTGGCAGTGGCAAGCCATTCCCTGTGTCCTGTTCCTCCATTCCTTGTCCCAAGTCCCTCTCCAGCTCTCCTGGAGCCTCTTTAGGCCCTGGAAGGGGCTCTGAGGTCTCCCTGGATCCTTCTCTTCTCCAGGTGAGCACACCCAGCTCTTCCAGCCTGGCTCCAGGGCAGAGGGGCTCCAGCCCTCGGAACAGCTCCGTGGCCTCCTCTGGACTGGCTCCATCAGGCCTGTCTTTGATAATTGCTCCAAACCCTCAGTATTTAGCCACTCTCCCATCCACTTTACGTCCCATTCCTTACTTTCTGCCTCAATACATTCCTGTATCATTTACCCAGACCCACATTCCCATATTACCTTTGAGCTGCCAATTCTTGTTTGGAGCTAATCTATTTCTGCACCTGTGGGCAGGTATTTGACAACATCAATGTTTCCTTTCTGCAGCTACTGAGCCACAAATCCACTACAAAAGGACGTGTTAAGACTCTGTAATAGATGCTTAGGAACACAGAAGTGTAGGCATGAAACATTTTGTCCCTACATTTAGAAACTTCCTTATTGAAGTGTTGGGTTAATACAGAACATTATCTTTTTATTATGATGATGATGATTAATTTTATATATCTGCCTCTAAGCTCCATTGGAGGGTTTCTATAACAGATAAAGGACTGGTCTCTGCTATAAAGATCACAGAATCAATCCCCAAATGTTTTGGGTTAGAAAGCACTTTAAAGCCCATCCTGTCCCCCCCCCCCCCCGCCACCGACGGGGCCGCCTCCCTG
>WAAG01054298.1:6217-42139 GCA_013390105.1 Tichodroma muraria | reverse complement strand
ACCTTAAACCCCCCCCTCCTCCCCCCCCCCCCCCCGTCATGGGGGCTTCCACTATCCCAGGTTGCTCCAAGCCCTGTCCAGCCTGGCCTTGGACACTTCCAGGGATGGGACAACTGTCCTGGTTCTGTTTAAGGACGTGCAAAACAAATACTCCAAAACAAGAGGCCACATCCAAATGTCAGTTTGGTACCTGGCCTCAGCCCCCATCTGGGAAAGGCCCCGTTAATCTGGACAGAACTGTGTCAGAGGCTTTACTAAAAACCCCAGGCCAACATCCAAGCCCATATCCTGGCTGCATTTAGGTTCCTAATAGAGATGTATTTATTTGGCTCCAGTTGGAGTATATTAAAGTGTGGGGGGAGGGGGTTGTGGGATCCAGCTCTGCTGGGCTTGGCTCACAACTGGGCTCAGCTCAGTGCAGCTGGAAGTCAGTGATCCTTCCTGGTGTCAGCTCATCTCCTGTGGGCTTTATTTTTATCCAAAGGGCATTGCCAACACCCACTGCATATGCTGAACGTAATTAAAGCCTCTTTTCCTCAATTAAACCTTTTGTCTTTTTCTAATAAGGCAGAATCCGGTCAAATCTCTGCATAACGCGGAGAAATGTGTAAACAAATGGCTCAGAGAATTTCTGTGCACATGTGGGTCTTGCAAATCTGATTTATTTCCTTTGGACTTTTACACTGAGGTCAGGCCCTGGCACAGACTGCCCAGGGCTGTGCTGGAGTCCCCATCCCTGGAGGGATTTAAAAGCCGTGTGGATGTGGCACTTGGGGACGTGGGCAGTGGTGGCCTTGGCACCTGGCCACAGGTTGGACTTGATGATCTTGGAGGTGTCTTCCAACCCGAATTCTGTTCTATACAGAAAATAGCACTCAATTGCAGGACACTGGGCTCTCTCTGAGGCTTCTGTCCTCAGGCCTTTCTCCTCTTTTATTTCAATTTTTTACTATGATTTTGGTTCCTTATCACTGCTAATAGATATGGAATCAAAATGTCTTAATTACAAAATGTGCCCAGATTAAAATACCACGAACAAAACCAGTTTAGGAAAAGCCAAATGAAACTGTGTCCTTTAATCAGCCAGTTCATTAATAATGTAATAAGTTCTCTCGAAGTTCTCTCAGGGTTCATGACTTCCTGATGGAAGATTTTGCTGGAGGGATGTGAAAGGATCTTGTGCTCAGTGAGCCAAACCCTGCTTGGGGCACAAGCTGGACTGCTAAAGAAAAAACATTTAAAACTGGGCTTTGTGTCACCTTCAGGGGGGAGATGTTTAAGCCAAATATGAATAAATAATTGCAGAGCCCATGGGAAATAAAACCATAAAATAAATACACAGCAGAGATATTTGCCCACTTCCAGACCAGCAAACTCTCAGGGATGCTCAGGAAGTGCTTCTGAGTTGCCCTAATTAAAGGGAGATTTAGGACGTGGCCATCTGTAAATCTATTTTGTCAAGATCAGGCATTAATGTAAAAGGAAAATAATTTGGAGAAAGCTCTTGGCTAAAAGCTTCCTATATATACCCACCTGTTCTTCTAAAGGTTTTCTATAGCAACCATCAACAAAGGGCTTTTAGAGCAACAGCATCACTGAACAGAAATGTGGAAGCCATTAAATTTTCTTCTGAAAAAATGAAAACTGGAAATGAAAACTTCAGTGGCAAAGCTGCATTTTTATGAAATATTCTCATTTTCCTAAGAAATCACCATTTTTGAACTCTGAATTAGGGTTCTTCTGGTCTTTTCTGTGCATCACAATTATGTTCACTTTTGTCATGCTTTTTATCCCTGTCTTTTTCCCTCCCTTACCATCAAAAATAATAACAAGGAAATAAAAGATGGCCATGAAATAATGAAAATGTAGTGAAGAACTACATCTTTTATTATATTACAGGTCAAAATGGGGATAACAACAAGGTAAAGACACAGCAAAATGTGATTTCCTCAAAAATGGTTCCACAATGGAAAGATCAGAAATTCCATTTCATTTCTGGAAAAGTGTAACTTCAAAATGCCAACATCTCAATAACTTCCCCCCTCCTTTCCACCTCCCTCCCCAAAATAGCTCAGCTGAGAACTCACGGATTGGAAGGAGCTGTATTAGAGAATACGCTGGATATGCAGAACACACACACACACACATACACTGAACATCTCTGACCGGCCCTGGGTTCCTGGCTGTGAATTTCCCCTTTATCCCGCTAAATTGATGAGTCTATTTCATTTCCAGAATGTTATTGCCTCTAGGAATGTGTGACAGGCAGCAGGTGTTTCAGTTTCTCAAGGAAAACCTGAAAACATCTCCAGGAAGAATGGCTCAACCACTCTTTTCTGAACCACACCAAGGAACTGATTCAAACTAAAATGAAAATCAGCAAAAAACCCAAAAAAAGCTTTTTTTATTATTTTTTTTTTAACAGCATGAGGGCATGAAGAGTCTTTTGATCTGTTTTCTTGCATGTCCCCATCAACAACTTCTCTGTACTGTAAGACTCAGCCGTGCTGCACAACCCTCCTGCACAGTCCATAGCATTGGTAAATTATCACAGAAACAGAAATTCAGGAATTCGGACACAGGTTCTCGAGAAAGGTATCCAGTGTCCTGGTAAAAATTTCAAACAAATGCATCATTTTGTCCCTGCCTTGAAGGCCACTGGGATTGTTGGGGATTTGGGACACATCTAACAAAGGAGGGGCTGAGAATTGGGTTCCTCCAAGGAAGGGAATGCTGATGGAGATCCTACTGCTTTCATAGACTATTAAAGAGGGGGTACAGAAGACAAACCCGGACTCCTTTAGAGGTGCAGAGTGGAAGGGTAAGAAGCACAAGCTGTAAGAGGGAAAAGCATTTCACTCATTAAAAATTCACCTGGACGCTGCCATGAGCAACCTGAGGTGTGTTGGACCTGCTTTAAGCACAGGCTTGGACCAGACACCTCCAGAGGTTCTTCCAGTCTGAATTATCCAAGTTTCTACAATCCTAATATTCTACAATCCTAAAACATCTTCAAGTTTACTATCCCAAGTTGCTCCAAGACCCATCCAACCCGGCCTTGGACATTTCCAGGGATCCAGGGGCAGCCACAGCTTCCCTGGGCAACCTGCGCCAGGGCCTCCCCACCCTCATAGGGAACAATTCCTTCCTCAGAGCTAATCTAAACCCACCTTCTAATATTCTATTCCATCTAATTTCCATGACTTCCATTTCCAAATGGACCAGAGTTGAACAAAGGGTCTCAAAATCACAAGAAATTCCAAGATCCTTTACCTGTTTCTCCTCAATACCCCCACTCATGCCACGTCTGTTACCTTCGGATCAGGCTTAAGGCAGCAGCTCACTGACTAAATAATTTTTTATTGGAATCTGGCTATTTTTCCAGGATATTGACTTCACAACTTCTCTTCTCCATGACTGAACACCTGCACAGTCTTTGTCTCAGCAAACTCTACATGACAACAATGCTATTTTTGTGGAGAAGGTCAAGCCCTGTCAGGTACAAAGAGCACAGAACTTCCCAGGTGGAATTCAGTCCACAGCCCTCGTTCTCAGCACAGGAGCTGAACATTTCCTGAATTCCACCCTCCCACAGACAGCATCTTATGAATCTCCCAGATGGAAACAAATGAATGGCTCTCCTCTGCTGTGTGGAAAAAGGAATGTTTTTAGTCTGGAGATGCTGCCCAGGCTAAGAGAGGTTGAATGAGGCAGGAAAATGCACATGAGAAAAGTTCTCTCCAGCTTTTGTCCTTCAGTGATCTTCTCCCCCATCATTTTGATGAACATTTCTACCAACTGCTTCTCAGTGACATCACTCCCATGGCTAAATCTGACCTCAGCAGCTTCCTTTGCCCAAGTTTTATCTATTTTGGTCTTATAAATGGCCTATATGCAGACCTAGAATTAATTCTGATGGGCTTTTCTTTTTTTCTGTTTCACAAAATGGACACGTCCATTTATATCAGGATGGAAACGAACTTCCTACCAATTACATCCTTTGCAACACTTCCTTTCAAAATGACATAATTCAGATGACAACAGTCTGTGAGTCCTCCATGCATTAACTTGGGCACTACACCAAGCACAGGGTTGCTCGTTGTGCCTTTTTCTTTAAAAAAGCTTTTTTTTCAATTAATCCACCTACCATTCCTGTGCTTCCTCAGTTTCTTATAAAATAACAGTAAATAAATAACAGTACAGGGATAATGGACACTAATATTTATATGTCGAATATTTTTGTTGATACATTTCTTTGGGCTTTAAAAGCTTGGAGTTATTTACAGAACTGGAAAAAAAATATGATGTTTGATCTTTTGTGGATAATTCCATCACTGATGGCAACAATACTGTGAAAATACACTGACTTTCACTTTTTTTTCCCCATAAAAAGTTCTATAACAGACAGACATCAAAGAGATTAACTGTCAAACACAGATTTATCTTCCAGAAACCTGAAGAAGTTGGATTCTCATAGTCTGAGCCCACCTAAAAAGTCCAGAACTTCTCCCAAAACGAGAGCAATTTTTGCCATGTGCTATTTCTTGTAGTCCCTTTTTCCTTTTCTCCCTGACAGCTGCCAAGCATTTTTGGTGGCTGACCTTCAGCTTAGGCACAAAGAATAAACCACAAGATTTGCCCGTAAATGCATTTACTGATAAATGCAAATCACAGAACATGATCTAATCCTTCATCCTTGGTTTTCTAAAAGGGGAACTATTTTCAAGTGTTTCAGTGACGTTTAAGAGCGTTGGGTAGCTGGAATTCAATTCTGATGAAGCGTCTCTGAGACCTTGGACAAGGGGAAACAGATTTTTTGCTAATCCTCAAACACAGCTGGCAGGTGAAAGGATTAGCAGGGGCTGAGCTTCTCAGTATGAATGAGGAGAGACGTGACACATCAGCCACCAGAAAAACCCAGGGTTTGTGTTGATGGCTTTAAAACACCTACTTTGCCTGTGAGTAGGTTGAATGTGCCAGCCTGAAGCTCAACATGGGTAATTTTCCCTGTTCAGAACCATTTTGGAAGCAATTTGGGTATCAATATCCTCCACTAGTTTTTCTGGAGCTGCAGTAAAGTCACTTCTCTCAGCTTGAGCCTCGCCACCCTCAAGCCCTAACTGAAGTTATTTTCTTGAGTTTTAGGAGTAGTTTTTAGCCTAAGCCACCTTTTATGAGACCTTTGGGAGAGGACAGAATGGAGGAAATTCATTGAATACCTTCACTAATGGATCTCTTTGTTATCCTGCATTCCCACCATCTGTTCCTTGAAAATACTTCCTACCTCTCATCTTGTACAGGAATCAGAAGTGGGTTTGGAGACAGGACAATCTTGTGTTGTGTGACAGCAAGCACTTGGCCTAAGTGGGTTTGGGACAGCCTGCAGTGGCTACTGAAATATGAGAATATAAAAATGCAGGAAGTTCCAAAAGCAGAGTCTGGGTTCTTGCCCAGTTCTGAGCAAACCAAGCAAACCTTGGGCTGCTACAGTCCCTGTTTAGATTTTTTAACACCTAAAATGCAGGTGCCTGGCATGAACTCAGAGCACTTCAATTAAGCACACTTCAATCAAGAGACTCCAGCTACCACCTAGACTGGAAAAAAATGGGCCAGCTCCCATTTGCCGCCCCTGAGGCCCAAAAAACTTGGCACAGCTGAACTTTTTTCCTTCCCAAACCTACCGGTTGCACCCAAAGAGACAACTGGGAATAGCTCCTTGTCTGTTGAAGTCTTCTAACCATGCCTGGTCACTGTCCAGGTCCACATCTGTCTGACTGTACCAGGAATCCTGATATCATTTTAATAGTGTGAAGAATGACTTTCCAAGTGCCCAAAACTCTGCTTGGCTCTTCAGCAGAACAATACTAACTTGACCTCAGGCACTTCTGAAGAGTAATTCAGAGTTCTAGGCATGAAGATGGGTCAAACCACTTGATTTGAAGCTTAAACATCTGAATGAAGCATTGCCACCACAGACATCCAGCCCTGACTTGGAATATAAAGTGGTCTCCTGAGGCTAAATGTGCAATGGAAAAGAGCTCAGCCTTTTGAAAATCAGTGGGAAAAAAAAAAATAATTTCAAATGTTTCTCTTGGATCCTGGCAGGAGAAAGACCCAGTGTGTCATTTCTGGAACAAAAAATGGGCAGTAGCATCTATTTCAGTAGGATTCATTTAAAATACAGTCACAGGATCATGCAATTCCAAAATGGATTGGTTGGAAGGGTTTTTAAAACTCACCTAGTTCCTACTACCAACACCTGTCATGGTCAGGGACACCTTCCACTACTTCAGGTCACTCCAGACCTTGTCCAACCTGGCCGTGGACACTTCCAGGGACATGGGAATTGCAGGCAGGTAGTTCTAGTTAATTTTTTAGGCCCAACAGAAAGGTGGGGGGAAATTGCCATTGAGTTAGACTGACTCCCGACTGATCCTGGGACATGTTTGATCGTTCCCAGGAGGAGCTGCTATCTTTCCATGGATAATGGAATGTTTAGGTTAAGGCCACTACTCTTAAACAGCTAAAGCCAGGTAAGGTCAGTCCCCCTCTGAGTGCTTAAGTAATCAAATTGATGTGCTCCTGTTGTTTGGCCCAAAACATAAGTTCCATCCGGGTTTACGGATCCCAGAAGACATGCTGCTGGAGTTTTCCTGAGTGTTTGGCATGTGTTAGGCACCACAGAAAAGCCATCTGACTCTTGCAGGGTGCCCCAGGCTGAGACAGAGACATGTCAGTTCTGTGATGATTCCATTTGAAAGGATTAATTTACTAGTAACAAATGGATATTGCTCCAAATGCATCTTTCCCACAGTTCTGGGAGATGAGAAGAATGAGCACTTACTTCCCTCTTTGCAAGAATACATTGGGAATGCATCTTGTGGGCTGACATTTCCACACATTCCTATGTCTATGTTCCTGTACCTTCCATTACTGAAAGCAACTGATTTAATTGGACTTGTCACTATCCATGATTTCTTTGCCAACGAGGATATTTCCAGCACATTCCCTGAAGAAACCACCACATTAAAGCAATTTTTTAGGGCTCAAGAAATTTTAGAAACGTGGAAGGTTTGGAAGAGGAGAGAGAGAAAAGTGAAAGACTGTTGGTGATATCTTAACCCTTTTTCACTGCCTTTCATAATAGGCCACAGATTGGACGTGCTGATGGACTTTTCCAAGCAGAAATACTGGCTGAAATTATGGTTTAGATCCCAGAAACCATGACTGATCAGAGGAACCGTGGTCAGCCATGAGATCCCTCTTTTACTTGGGAAGTTTTGCAAGCAAACATCACCTGTGGAGACTTTCACTGCAGGCACAGAATGGTGGGTGTTGTTTGAGTTCAAGAGACTTCTCAGGGCACTGTCACTAAGACAGAAGATGGTACCATTGGCTTGGAAGGAACCTTAAAGATCACCTGGTCCCAACCAGCCCCCTGTGGGCAGGGATATATCCTAAAGCCTCATGATTTATTAAAAAAGCAGCAGAATGTACTTCTAATTTTTAGCAAATTTGTTATTTTTCCTCATAATGACTGGGATTAAGGATTCTGATAATTTGCGTCTCCACTAAATTAATACTCTGCTACAATGGCAGGAACTCATCTCTTCTAGTGTCCAGGGATAGGACCCAGGGAATGGCTGGAAATGTGCTAAGGAGGTTTAGCCTGGATATCAGGGAAAGGTTCTTCCCCCAGAGGGTGTCAGGCACTGGAAGAGCTCCCCAGGGAATGGGAACATTCCCAAGGCTGCCAGAGCTCCGGGAGCATTTGGACAATGCTCTCAGGGGTGCACAGGGTGGGATGGTTGAGGTGTTCTGGGCAGGGTCAGGAGCTGGACTCAATGATCCTTGTGGATCCCTCCCAACTCAGGGCATTCTGTGATTCCATGAACTGCCTCATTAATTCACAGCTACTTGTGTAGTCATGAGAACCACACACACATTGCACACTGAAGGCCAGGAACTTGTGAATACTTAATTTTAAATATTTGAAGGCAGAGAAACTGAAGCCCAAGGAGTGTTTGACTCAAAAAAGTGTCAGAGGGTACCAGGCTATGCACAGAAACCAGTCCTGGATCCTGCTGCTCCAATCCATCAGCTCCTATGAAATTGCCTCTGTCTGAAAAAAGGAACAGGTTGCCCAGAGAAGCTGTGGCTGCCCCATCCCTGGAAGTGTTCCAGGTCAGGCTGGATGGAGCTTGGAGCAACCTGGGATAGTGGAAGGTGTCCCTGCCCATGACAGGAGGTGACTTCCAACCTAAACCATTCCCGGATTCCATGAATCTAGAGTTTGCCTTTTCAAGGTTAAAATTCTCAGCCCTGTCATCTCGCTCCCAGTCAGGTAACCAGCAAATCCAAAACTTTACCTCTCCAACCTTCCCCCTGACTCCCCTCCTTGCTCCTTTCCAAGGCACATTTGGTATTTGTTTTGAATCCTGGCCGATTTTCAGCGCGCAAAACCTGATGCCGAGAGTTACTTGATATTCCGAAGGCGTTATTTTAAGATGAAACAATGTAAATTCTGCCTCGGATGGCAGATGGCTGGCAGTTCACTGTTTGGCAAACCAACTGGTGGGGTATGTTGGAAAGTCGGAGCAGCAGGTAGTACAGCTCAATTTGAAACGACCACAGATGCTTGGAGAGGCGCGGGGGAAGGGCGCAAGCTGGTCAGGAAATTAAGAACAGTAGTCAGAGCTCACAGGGGAAAAAAAAAAAATTAAAGAAGAAAAAAAAAAAATGACAGTAATTAGCTGAAAGTTTTCTTCTCCCAATCAGCACTTTTTAGATGGGAGTTAGCAGAGATGAGAGCGAGCGCTGTCGCAATCCACGCAAACGCGGCGCTCCCTCGCTGAGGGCTCCTTTCTGTGCTGTGCCCTGATGGCTTTAAAGCTCTGCACCACTCACATCCCACAGGAGGGCTGTGGGTTATACGAGCCTTGTACAAAGCTGCTCTTTCCAGAGGGATGAATCTGGAAAGATTCCTGATTCTTTTCCTGCTGTCCAAGCTGGCCTGGTGCTTGACCCTTGGTGCAGGCCTCTGGTGCTTCCATCTGGGTGGCCCAAGGATTGAGGTTGGACTCGATGAACCTGGAGGTCTCTTCCAACCTTAATCATTGAATCATACAATCACAGAATAGTTTGGGCTGCAGGGACCTTAAAGACCATCCAGTTCCACCCCCTGCCATGGACAGGGACACCTTCCACTATCCCAGGTTGCTCCAAGCCCCATCCAATCTGGCCCTGAACACTTCCAGGGATCCAGGGGCAGCCACAGCTTCTCTGGGCACCCTGTGCCAGGGCCTCACCACCCTCACAGGGAACAACTCCTTCCTAACATCCAGTCTAAACCTACTTTCAGTTTAAAACCATTACCCCTTGTCCTGTCATGCCAGCCTCTTGTAAATAAACTTGCTCCATCATTCTTGTGGTCTCCATTCAGGTACAGGGAAGGTCACCCCAAAGCTTTCTCTTCTCCAGGATGAGCAATCCCAGTTCCCTCAGCCTTTCCTCACAGCAGAGCTGCTCCATCCCTCTGATCATCCTGATGCCTGCTCTGGACTCTCTCCAGCAGCTCCACGTCTTTTCTGAGCTGGGCCCCCAGAGCTTGGAGACCACTTTGCAAGTGGGGTTTCACCTGAGCGGGGAAGAGGGGCAGAGTCCCCTCCCCAGGATTCCGTGATCTCTGCTCCCATCACTTCCCACAGAGGGAGCCTGCCCTCCCCTCGCCATCAGCACCCGCTCTGCCACGAGACGGGAAGGCTCGGCACCCGCTGCCGGTCTTTCCCAAATTGGTAACTAAGTGGGATGAGTCGCCCTTTGGAGCAGCCCAGCTTTCTGCACTCCCGCAGCTTTGGGAGCTCAGAGGAGCCATCTCACTTCGCGGTAGCTAAAAGTAGCTCTGCTGGATCCCGACGCAAAGGGTGGGAGCTCTAAACCAAAACTTTGCTCCAACTGTGGAGTGAAATTTTACACCTCCACAGCTCAGCTGACCCAGTGCCAAGGACCAGCTGGCACGGGCTGGCCGTGCCCATGATCTTCTGTGCTCCAGAACTGGGTAGCAGCGTCCAAACTGCCTTTTGGGATGGTCTCTGGCAGGTGCCATCTCCCACAACATGCTTGGGAAGGGACTGGAAGGTTCACCAGGGCCAAAACTGTGCCAGGATCAGGCAGAAAAGAACATCCCTGGAAGTGTTTTAAGGCCAGGTTGGCCAGGGCTTAGAGCAACCTGGGAGAGTGGAAGGTGTCCCTGGACACAGCAGAGGGTGGAACGGGATGATCCTTAAGGTCCCTTCTAACCCAGGCCATTCTATGATTCAACAGTTAAGGTTGGAAGAGACCTCCAAGATCACTGAGTGATTCCACTGCTGCTCTGGGCAGCCTGTTCCATTGCCTGACCGTGCTTTCAGCGAAGAAATTGTTCCTCATATCCAATTTAAACCTCCCATGGTGCAACTGGAGGCTGTTTCATCCCATTTCTTCCCAGAGGGCAGATAATCCAGCTGTAACACAGGCTGAAGCTCTCCTGTGAAAACAACTGCAGGATCAGTCTGCTGTCAGCCTTTAGCCTTGACCTCACCTCAACCTTCCCACAACCCAGTAACACAAAATGGTTTTGGACACACCCCTCAACTCCTAACATCTTGCAGTAAAGAAGCAGCATTAGGGAAGAACAGCTCATTACAAGGGAACACGTTAATTAACTGATCACGTGCTCCAAAAGCCTGGATCCATGTTCAAGCTTTCCTACGTGATCATTTCCAGCCTGGATGCTTCCTCCAGGTATTTTTGAACCGTGCCCATGTTGCCTGCTGTGTATTGCTGGGTGCTAACAAGCTCTGAGTGGTGTTCAGTTAAAGAAATTCCACTCCGAGCCAAGTGTATGAGGTTTTTTGCAATTAAGCAATCAACAAAATCAGGAAATACCACCTGCACACTTCCCTCTGGCCCCTAGACAGCACACACATGGTTCCTTTCATCTTGGAAAGGGCTTGGAGCAACCTGATCTAGTGGAAGATGTCCCTAGCCATGGCAGGAAACTGGAATTTCATGGTCTTTAAAGCCCCTCCCAAGCAAACCATTCTAGAATTCTACAATCTTGCCCAGATTTGTTCTGATCCAACTCCCCTGGAATAAATGAAGTTATTCGTAGGATGAAAATTTGTTCTTTAAGGTGATTCTGCTGTTTTCTGCTGCCTATAATTTCATGGACCTCCCTCCAGTACTGGTTTGTTTATAAGGGTAGGCAGCATTCCTTCATGGATACTTACTCCGTTTAACATCACCTTAATCAACTTTAAATGATCCTTCCTCCCTCTAAGGAGTGGATTTCAATATTTCAGCAAGCAGCAATCATGCAACACAAAGCCCTACAACCCCTTTCTGCCAACAATTCATGGAAATTAAGCAGTTAAGCACAAAACCAATATACCTGTGAACACACACAAATTGCAGACTGGCAGATGAGGTAATTAGATACAGAGTTAATTTATATGAAAAAACTCGGCAGAGCTGGATATTTCCTCAGCTGTACATTGGTATTCCACAACATTCTCACGTAGAAGATTGTACAGGAGGCCTGTGTTACTTTGCTCATATCATGCTGGATGTTTTTCTGAAAATTGTAGAAAATGTGTGTACAGAGCTCTGGTTTACTTGGATACCTGTCTGCAATCAGGAAATTAAAGATCCCTGTAAACCAAAAGCAGGCAGGGGAAGCATTTAGGCTGCTGGGAAACGTGAGCCTGCAATGACTCCTGAATGTTGAGAGGCTGATGAGAGTTCTTGACGTTATTTATTGTGGGAACTTCACAGGGGCTTGGCCCTGTGAAATTAGAGATTTCCCAAATCTTCATATATTTTACCTATATATATATTCATATATTGGAGATATATATATATCCAATACATGAAAACTGGATATTTTTCAATTTTGAGGAATCCTAAATTAGAGAGCCAGAAGAAGGAAGATCATTGTTTAAATTCTGGGGGGAAGGAATAATTCCCAGGGCCCAGGTTCAGAATGGAGAGAATGCTGACATTCTTCAACAGGCTGCAATTCCAGGTGTCCAAGTCCCAGATCTACTCTCTCCATTAACCCCAGCAGGAACAGGGACATCCCAGCTGGCTGAGTTACCTGCCCATATTTGCCTCATTTTTACCCTTTTTCAAAAGGGATTTATTGGACAATATTGACCAGGAATAAACATCACAAGCATCACTACTGCCTATTCATCTGCACCACTGAGAACCTGAGAGTTATTCCTACACAGCCCCTACTTCCCACTGGATATAAAATAAACCACTCCAGCCATTCCCCCAGTGTTGCATCACTTTTTAAAGGCCTTGTCTTAGGTCTAACACTATTAAAATTTCTGTATGGGAGCTGGAAATAAACACAAAGCCACTGCTGACAACATTTGTGAATGACACAAAGTTTGACATCATAATAAGTATTAAGGAGTCTGAGGTGGCCATAAAATCAGCTCAGATTCCTTAGTACATTAGGCTCAATCAGCAAACCCGTATTTTAATATGTGTGTGTTCAGCTAGGAGAGCAGGAAAGCAGGAATGGAGAGAACAAAGGATTACATAATGGAAAATAGCATCTGAAAGTAATTTAGGGGTCACAGTAGCCAAAAAGCTTAGCACTAGGATCCATTAGGATGCTGTGATGAAAAGCACTAATGCAATTCATGGACATGTGCACAGCAGAGGAGGAGTGGGAGGAAAGAGTGTCTTGATTTTCATTTACGGCAGCATCGAGACTAATGCTGGGATATTAAATCCACTCCTGCCAACCATGTTTTTAAAGGATCTTTAAAAACTGGGGATGCTGTGAGAAAGGCCTACAGTAGGAATGGCAGGACTGGAGAGCCTGTCTTTGGTTTCCAGGTGACTTCAAATTCTGCATGTCCAGGAAATACAAATTATTATAGAATCACAGAATGGTTTAGGTTGGAGGGGACCTTAAAGTTCATCTCATTCCCTCTCTGCCATGGGCAGGGACACTTTCCACTATCCCAGGTCACTCCAAGTCCCATCCAGCCTGGTCTTGCACACTCTGCTGTGATAATTTTTCCTCTGGCAGATGGAAAAGTGACTGAACTGTGCATACAGGGGAATTGATGAAAATTTCTAAGATGAAAAAAATCCCAAACCCTGTTGGATTTGATGAATGAAGAGATGATCAGACCCAGAGCTTGGTACTTCATCAATATTTGACCATCAAAATTTGAGAGTAACAGTTAATGAGGCAGATGAAAAACTTAATGTTACGTGTACAAAGATGATTAGGATCCAATTACGGTCATCAAAAGAAAATGCCTCGGAAATGAATTCCTTAAATGTCCCAAGGAAACCAGAGAATGCTGCCGTCCCCTCCACTGACATATGCTTGGGACTCATGGACTGAATTCCCTGATTCCTGTTGAATGACAGATCACAGAATACATTCCTAAATAACTTGAGCGACTCCCAGGATCAGGCTCAGACGCCTGAGTTCAGGCATCCACGCGGACCGGGATCAGTCACTGGGATCTTTCACACATCCAGCGGCAGCCAGATGCCATCCAGAGGGACCTGGGCAAGCTCGAGCCCACGGGAATCTCATGGATTTAACTACACCAAGTGCTGGTGCTGCACCTGAGTCAGGTCAGCCCCCAGGGTCAATCCAGGCTGGGGATGAGCAGATGGAGAAGCCCTGGCAGGAGGACTTGGGGATGCTGGTGGGTGAGAGCTGGACATGACCCAGCCCAGAAACACCTGTGGGCAGCAGGGGAGGGGGGGATTCTGGATATCTTCCCACTGGCCAGAGGGCAGGGTTAGATGGGATATTGGGAAGGAATTTTTCCCTGTGAGAGTGGGGAGGCCCTGGCAGAGGGTGCCCAGAGAAGCTCTGGCTGCTCCATCCCTGTCAGTGAACTTGCAGGCATGAGATATCCCTTGCAATTTTATAGTAACTGCATTTTTAATTAGCCCATTGCTACAATAATTCATAATAAACTCAGAAATATGGGGAACATGAATATTATGCTAAGAAAGCACTGGGGTTTGTCACCAATATCTGCCTGTTTTGGGTTGCATTAGGTGAGAAGGAAAATGGTTTACAAGAACAAGAGCATTTGCTTATCTTTCTGGGACCTGCACAAATCTGTCTTAAAAAAATCTAAATTAAAATTGTTTGTCAGAAATCAGGTTCCCCCTTTTCATGTTGTCACCTTTAGCATAGAAAATACATCCATTATGTTCCCTTCTAAGTTTTTTTAAGATGTTTTCACTGAAAAGTGAAAAGAAGAAAACACAGAGGATTGGATTTCCCCCACCCAATTATGAAAACCAACAAAGCACAGGCTTTGAGGAGTGCAACTGCAATGACAGGATGACACCCTGTGACATTGGGAGTTGGCGAAGTTGTTTTCCAAGGGGCAAAGAAGTGAGGGAGAGGATGAAAAAGTAAGGTTGGAGTAGGAATTAGCTAAGCAGAAATAAGAGACTAATTTTTTTTTTTTAAATTGGGAAAGGAATAATAGAATCCCAGAATGACTTGAATTGGAAGGGACCTTAAAGATCATCCCCCATGGGTAGGGACACCTTCCACTATCCCAGGTTGCTCCAAATCCCATGAATTTTCTGGTGGGAGAGGATGAACACTTTGTTTCCCTGTAACATTTCTATTCCCTATTGCTTTGAGATATACACAAAAGAAAGGGAAGATCATCACCAAAATCTCATTATTTCTGTTGTCATTACTCAGGGTTCAGGGGTCTGTCCAGCTTCACTGATATTTTAGGAGCAGGCTAAGAGGTTTCACTCCAATTTCATTGCAATCCCGAGGCTCAGCCTCTGCCTTTAACACCTTCCCCTAAAAAATATCACCCCCAAACTCATTATCCTTTTGCACTGGCATCTAAACCACCACTAAGGGAAGTTAAAAGAAATTTCTACTTGAGAAGGTTTTTCAGAAGATAAAAGTGTTTTGCTCCTGAGTCAAGGACAACACAAAGCTCTCCTTTGGAGAGACCCAGCACAACCCCCTGTGTGTCCAAAGTCCCCTGTGAATGCCCAAAATGCAGAGTTCCCACTGCTGCAGCCCCCAGTGAAGGCTCAAACCCGCTGGTGCCACAGGTGAGGACTGTTTACCACATGGGCAAGTGACACTGAAGTGATGTCCCCAGGACACAGGGCTATGCTTCAATTTCAATTTCCAGACTCCCTGCAAACCCCAGGGAATGGATAAATTGCCTCTCCCGCTGCTACCCATGCCATGCACTTGCAAGGGATTTTTTTCCTTGATTCAGTCTATTAGAGATATACAGAGTTTAAAAGTCCAGAGTCAGCACCTGGCTCTTGCAATTGGGCATTTATAACACACAGGCAATGGCCAGAAGCTACGAATTACTGATAAAAGTAGAGCTGGTAGGAAAATTCTTTCCTTTCCCCTGAAGGATTCAAATAAAATAAAACAGAAAAATCACATTTTAATCTCTTCTTACCCCACTGATTTTTCTAACTGTCATGAAAAAAACACAAAAATTCAAATAATTGCTGTTTATACAGCATGTACACACACCCATATGTCAACACGCATATACACAATCAACAGTCTAAAATGGATTTTTGAGAGGCTTCAGTATCCAAAGATTAAAAAAAAAATCATCCTAATGAGACAATTTCCCTTAGTTAAAAACCACCTTTTTGGTCAAAAAATATTTCTGTGCAAAGTTTTCAGGGAAGTCTAATTTAGGGCTTTAATTTGCTCATGGTTGAAATCCCTTCCAGTCTCTTTTTTTCCTTGAAATCCAAGCTTCAGATGTAAAAGGGATAATAAGGCTCTTCTTTTAAGGAATATGCCTGGAGCTGAAAGCTTTAAATTTAAATCTCAGGAGCTGTAACACTGCTCCATCCAAGAGGGGTTTGTGGTGAATGTAGCAACACTCACTTGGCATTTATCCGAGTAGGATTCAGTGCAGACCCCAATCCAGCATTTCTGCTGTGGCAGGGGCAGGGAAAGAATGGGATGCAGAGAGTAAATGCTGCAATTCCAGCATGAATCCACCCCAGCACGCTCTGATTGAAAGGAAGGGAGAAGGGAAGGCTCCAGGGAGACCTCAGAGCCCCTGCCAGAGCCTAAAGGGGCTCCAGGAGAGCTGGAGAGGGACTTGAGACAAGGAATGGAGGGACAGGACACAGGGAATGGCTTCCCACTGCCAGAGGGCAGGGATAGATGGGACATTGGGAAGGGATTTTACGCTGTGAGTCTGGTGAGGCCCTGGCACAGGGTACCCAGAGAAGCTGTGGCTGTCCCTGGATCCCTGGCTCGGTTAGACACTGGGGCTTGGATCAACCTGGGATAGTGGAAGATGTCCCTGCCCATGGCAGGGGGGTGGAACGAGATGATTTTAAGGTCCCTTCCAACTCAAACCATTCTGTGATTCTCTGATTGTGCCACGTAATCCCAACAAAATAAAAAAGCTGCAAAGAGCTGCTTGGGTGCAAAGTCCAGCTCCTCCAAGGTCTGTGGGGCACCAGCCTGGCTGCAGCATAAATGGAAGGGAATCTCTCTGTGTTCTAGAAAATGCCTGAATTATGTTTGCATAAGACTCTGACAAACAGAATTAATATACAAAAGGTGAATGAAGTCACATGTCTGCCACTGAGTTGCAAAAGCAATCTGTTAAGAACACAAAAGGAGAGGGTTGTTTTTTTGTTTTTTGTTTTTTTGTTTTTTTTTTTGCATTTGCAGCCTTTATTTTTAACCCTAGGAATGAAAACAGTTTACATCTACTCTTCTAAGGACTACCCAGGCACAGGAGTACACTCCTTAGACAAGAAGTCAGTCTGCATTCTTTTTGTTCTTTGTCGGTAGAAACTTCTGGGTTATTGATAGTGTGAGGACAGCGTAGGCAAATAAAAGATATTAATGCATCTCTTTGTATCTGGAAAGACATAAAGCCAGACACGTTGCCTCTCTCCACAAAGAACCCCCCTGGAAAGTTCTGGGTTTTATATTTCTATGTATATACTCTTGAGAAATTAAGTACACACAAATACATTTTCACAGACTTTTGGACTCGGTGTCATGATATCAAAGTGAAAATTATTTCAATAACATCACCCAAAGCCTTCTTACGGTGGAGGCAGGGAACCATCCCTTGTTAAAGGACTTACAGGGAGCTGAGCACCTATTTAGACACCATTGTAAATGAAGACAATGCATTTATTTCATTGCTATGGTTACTGAATCAAGTCTGAAGTATAGAAATATGGTCCACAAGGAAAAAAAAAAAAAAGAGATGAAGGAAAATAAATGATACACTGCTTTAGAAATGCAGAGGGAAGATCAAACAAACAGGCTGCACAGTTTAAGAAACAATTAATTATTAGAACTTTCACAACACATTTGATATGATCTCATTGTAAGCTGATTGCAGCCATTCTTACCCCAGTGTTATCTCATCTCCTCACTTGTACCCATCTCATCTTTTGTACAGCTGCTGGTGTGGGAAAAGCTGCTGGCTTTTATCTGTGAGCTGGAGAAAATGAGGAATCACTGCAAACCTAAGGCTCTGTGGGGAGGTTTCTCCTGGGATGGGCTGGGACAGACCAGCTCCTCCTCTGTGGCATCTCCACAGGACCTGTTTGGCACAATCGGGCCCCTGGCTGGGCTGAAGGGCAGCACAGGCTCCTTTCAAATGCCTGGGCTTAACTCCAAGTGTTTCCTGGGGCATTGCTCAGATCACAGAATCATGGAATGGTTGGGGTGGGAAGGGACCTTAAAGCCCACCCAGTGCCACCCCCTGCCATGGGCAGAGACACCTCCCACTATCTCAGGCTGCTCCAAGCCCTGTCCAGTCTGGCCTCGGACACTTCCAGGGATACAGGGGCAACCACAGCTTCTCTGGGCACCCTGTGCCAGGGCCTCCCCACCCTCACAGCCAAGAATTCCTTCCCAATATCCCACCCATCCCTGCCCCCTGGCAGTGGGAAGCCATTCCCCGTGTCCTGTCCCTCCATCCCTTGTCCCAAGCTCCTCTCCAGCTCCCCTGGAGACCCTGCAGGTACTGAAAACACAGAAGCTCGGAGGACCAGCAGGTCAGAGCCTTCTCTCAGTGACACACTCACAGCACCCAGAGTTTTCCATCCAGCCTGGACACAGCTGACAAGGGATTCCTGCTCAGCAGGTCTGGTTTGGACCTTTCCCCACCGAGGGAGCAGATCAAGGCCAGAGAGGTGATCCAAATTTACCAAGATCTGACAATTAACCAAGAGAAATGGTCAACATCACATTTTAATGCTTGGAAATGCTGCAAAGCTGAACTTTTTGTATTGTCTGATCAAGGTGTTTAAAAGGTTTTCTGAACAAAACTTTTAAAAACTACTGGCCAAGACTATAAATCCCTCTCTCCTTTCTTTAATGACACTCAGTCAACAATTTAATTCCCCTCACTCACCCACTGGAACATCGCTGGCTCCAGAGCTGCCAGTCAAATTCTCTTTATTTCACAGGACCCTCATCAAAACAATTCCAAATTCAAGGCTAAAAACGCTGCAGTCAAACTCCTGGGCAAAGTGGGTGGGAGGCACAGGGATGACACTCTGAGACAGGATGTACAGAATCCAGGATTAATCCACCTGACACTCTGCTGCCAACTCCTCAAAGCAAATCCAAACAAATTCAGGGCAGCCGTTGCAGGAACAGTCTCTCTCTTATTTAGGCAAAGCCAGCCACTCAGGCCACTGGGTGCACTTGGCACGCTGAGAAATCTTTTTGCCACAGCCAATTAGGAAGAGATCTGATTAATTAGGACTTCTTCATCCTTCTTTTCTGACCAACACAGCAATGGATTATTTAGTGCATTAAATGGGGCTGTTCAGCTATGCTGCCTCAAACAAGAGCTCTTGTGGGGGCACCAAACAGAGCCAAGAAGATCCAGATGGAATTAAATGCTGTTAAATTCCAGATGGAATCAAATGAATGCTGCTCCCACAGTGTCCCGTGCAGGAGCACAGCTGTACCCCAGCCATGGCTATAAAGGAGGACAGGCTGGCTCTACCCTGTCACTTAATATCGTGCCACAGCTCCATGACACGGCACTGGCATCACCCCATGGTGGTGGCGCAGCATGTGACAGTCATTGTCCCCGCTAGATTCCAGAGGAACTTGTCTGAAATTCCCCCAAGTGACTGAGGAGCCTGAACTTTGCAGAGTTTGTTGGGGCTGAGCCTGTTCAGTCTCTGAGGGTCTGTAGGAAAGGCCACTTCCTACTCCAAAAGGTGAGAAAAGAGGAAAGGATGGAATCAGACTAATAACAAGGACAAGAGACTGAATAAAATTCCTTCTTTTTAATCTCTGGTACAAGATGCAGTTAACAAAAAGAGACCAGAAACAAGGCAAGTGCAGATCTATGAAAATAACCTTGTTGTATGCCCTACAGCCCCTGGGATCTCTGCTCCCAGAGATCAGCAGTTCCAAAGTCTCCCTAGGAAAGCACAAGTGAGCATCTCAGTGAAAAATAAATTGAAAACCACTTTGCTGAGGTATTTCTGTCTGACTGAGCGTTGCACCAAACCATGTAATTTCCATGAAATGGAAAATAACTGCCTGGTGACTTGCAGTGAGGAAAAGTGTGGAAAGCAAATTGCAGGAACCTGCGGTCCTGGTGGATGAGCCACAATGTGCTCAGGAGCTGGAAGTTCTGCTGGGTCAGATTTTGGTGGGCTTGGGAAGTTTTATATGTCTTTGTGACACCTGGGGACATGGTTTAGTGGTGAACACAGTGGTGCTGGGTGAATGCTTGGACTTGGTGATCCTGGAGGTCTTTTCCAGCTTTAAAGGCTCTGATTATATCTGATCAAGGAAAGGCAAGGTCAAGAGCTGTGATGAACACTCAATTATCATTTGATAAAATCTGTGAACCTCATCTTCATCTTTACTAAGCCTTGCTGTGAACTTGCTGCAGTTGCTCCAAAAAGAAGCCATAAAATCAGGATAAAAAGCTCATGGAATCAAAGAATCACAGAATATCCTGAAGGAACTCACAAGGATCATCCAAGTCCAACTCCTGGCCCTGCACAGACACCCCAACAATCTCACCCTGTCCCTGAGAATGTTGTCCAAACACTCCTGGAGCTCTGGAGCTTGGGGCTGTGACCATTCCCTGGGGAGTCTGGTCAGTGCCCAGCACCCTCACGGGGAAGAAACTCTTCCAGAAATCCAGCCTAACCCTTCCCTGACTCAGCTTCATGCCATTCCCTAGGTCCCAAAGAGCTTCAGTAAAGGAAGGCAATATGAAAAGAATCAGAATCCAGAATTATTTGCATTCCGAAATCCAAAGATTTGAACTGAAACATCACGAGACTGAAGGGGGAGAAGCAACCCTACAGAGAAAGAAATTGGTGCAACTTTGAAGCAACTTTCAATAGAAGCTGACAGTGAATCCCCTTATCCTATGGAAAAAGTTACGTGAAAAATGAGCCACTAGAGCCTGAAAGTCACCCATTATTTTGCTTAAATGAGCATGAACGTGTGTTTCTCTTCCTGGAGGTGGCCCGAAGGAGCAGCCAACAAGTGCATGAAGAAAATTCCAAAGACTCTGGCACAAAGTACTGAAAAAAGAGGTTTCTTTGGAAGGTAAACTCGCTCTCCCAAAGGGGATGAGTAAGCAGTCATTCCCTAGCAGGCAAATGAAAGCTTTCAAAGATGTCATTCACAAAACTGCCCTTAATGGGAGAGCAGAGTGACTGAATCCAGGCAGGAAATTAAGAAACGGAGCAGGGACGGTCATTTTGATGAGGAGATTCAAAGAGAACCGAAAAACGAAACAAGGGGCTGTGCTGTGCTGTTATCTCCTTTGACTGGGTCCCATTAATACGAGTCATTTAAGAGAGTGATGAAAAGAATGGGATTCTTTAAATAAAACACAACTCTTTCAAAGGCATAGCTCTGAGTTTCTGAATTTCTCTTTCCAAACACGCCAATATACATCCCAGCAGGACAGGCAAGCTTATGCTGTATGGATTATCCAGTGACAGGGGTATTGTCATGGAAACATGAGCTTTGTTCAGAAGTGATCACTAACTCCTGCTTGCCCTTCATATCTTAATAATAGCACGTTTTAAAACTTTTTTTTTTAATTAAATCAGTGACAGACTATGGGCCCAAATCTCCTTCTATCTCCTGTATGGATTTCATCCTGGATTTCAGCTGGTTTGTTTCTCATTTACAGCCTGACTGCAGCAGTGGCCCATGAGCACAGCCACAACCCACAGGAAAAACTGGTCTGGTTCAAGAAGGAAACACAGCATCCCATCCTTTTCATGGATGGACACAACTCTTTTAGTCTAAGAGCCAGTGAACACACGGCAGGTGTGGAGAATACAACTTTCACCTCAGGACATCTAATAAAATAAATTAAATGGGATTCTCCTCCAGAAACTTTGCACTTGGGCATTTATAGGAAGACATTTATAGGAAGACATTTATAGGCATTTATATGCTTGGAGCTGCTGGGAGAATGATTGGTCTTGGTGATCTTGATGACCCTGGAGGGCTTTTCCAACCTGTGTTATTCTGTGGTGAACGCACAAAGTTCAGTCAGATTTGTGCAGTCAGTCAGTTATGCAGATTTGTGAGTGAAGTCTGGTGACTTTGGATCATCTCTTAAAATGTGTAGGCCTAGAAGAGGTTCTTCCCCCCATCTTGGGCCCAGCCAGACATCACTGCAACCCCTGACAGGCATGAGATTGGGAGAGATGAAGGCAGAACCCACAAAAACAAACAAACAAACAACACAAACAACACAAACAAACAGGTAAGACAGGAAGAGGAAAGTCTGGAGACATTTGGGTGAGAAATGCATAATGTCTGCCAGGCCAGTAACTGAAGCGGATTTCACAGAATCACGGAATGGTTTGGGTTGGAAAGGATCTTAAAGATACCATCCTGTTCCACCCCCTGCCATGGGCAGGGACACCTCCCACTATCCCAGATTGCTCCAAGCCCCATCCAGCCTGGCCTTGGACACTGCCAGGGATCCAGGGGCAGCCACAGCTTCTCTGGGCACCCTGTGCCAGGGCCTCCTCACCCTCACAGGGAAGAAGAATCATTCAGGCTGGAAAACATCTTTAAGATCGAATCAGAGCCTTTAACCACAACTTACTTTTCCAAAGTTTTCCATGAAACCAACCTGTTACTGAGTGGAAACATCACTGACTTCCACCAGTGCAGGCCCAGAAAAATCGAGCTCAGATTTATTTCTCAGTTGCATCTGTGTAGCTGCTCCCTCCAGATGCATTATTTAAAAATGTAGGAAAACGGTTCTGTTTAATTATTTTGCACACAAAATAGTTGGGATGATGGGTATTGTTACTTTAATGGCACACGAGCACCCTGAAGGCTCCTGGAATGGTCACGGATGAGCCTGGAACAGAGTTTTACAACAGTGCAACATTAAGAGCAGAGTTAATTTTTAAAAAGAGTGAAATCTATGTCCACCACCCTCTTCCTCCTCCCTCCACCCCAAGCCCCCCAAACCCCGGGCCTGGCAGTTGTTCTGATCCCTGGAGTTTGATGCATGTTTGATTCACAGACTGCAGCATGTCTGCACCAGATGGCCCCGAGTTAATGAACACAAACTCATCACTTTTACTCACGAGGGAAATGTGCAGCTCAATCTGACTTGTACTCGACAACTAAAAATATTTGAGTATTTTTAGTGAGCATTTTACTGTTACAAAATGGCATTTGAGGAAAGCAGTAAAAGAACACAGCCTACCCAACAAATGGACTTGCACAGATGAAGAGCAGCGCTGCTGCCTTTCGCCCTTCTCATCCCAGCTAACATATTCCCAAACCTTCAAACTGGGAGCAGCACAGAAGGAAAGCTGTAAGACCTGGGCCTCCTCAGGCACCATTTGCAGAAAGCCTCCAAAGTTTGCTGAAAGTAGGATTGAGATCTGAGTTTGTTACCACAGCAGGCTGGAAAGGATATCATAATCTCATAATCTCACCATAAAAGAAAGGGAATGCCTGGAAAATCCCAGAACTGTGATTATTTATGCTGGGTAATGATCTGTCTGCACAAGGTCACTGTGATCATGGAATCCTGGAATGGTATGGGCTGGAAAGGACCTTAAAGCTCATCCTGTTCCAGCCCCTACCATGGGCAGGGCACCTCCCTCTATTCCAGATTTCTACAGTAGTGCACAAGATGCAACTCTATGAGAACATAAAACACATGCAAACCCCAGCATTACGCTGCCATGATATCCAAAAGATTTTTCTCCAAGGAACCAAGAGATGCTTGTTAAAGGATGGAACCCAGATTTCTCAGTCTACAATCCAAAAATGGATTAATTGCTTCCCTTGGAGTCAGCAGGCACAAAGTCAGGATGGCAAACACGTGGCAGGAGTGACATTCACAGAATTTAAAGGAACACTGGTTTCAGGTTTATTCAAAAAGCTGTTTGGTATGCCAACAATTTAACAGAAATGTATCTGGAATGTGACTTCCTGACTACTCTCAGGCATTTGATTTTACATAGAATTGTTTTGTTTGGAAAAGCCCTCAGAGATGACCGAGTCCAACCATTCCCCAGCACCGCCAAGGCCACCACTGCCCCATGTCCCCAAGTGCCACATCCGCATGGCTTTCAAATCCCCCCAGGGATGAGGACTCCAACACTGCCCTGGGCAACTGTGCCAGGGCTGGACAACTTTTGGTGAATAAATTGTTCCAAAATATCCAACCTAAACCTCCCCCAACACAACCTGAGGGCGTTTCCTCCTGTCCTGTCCCTTGTTCCCTGGGAGAAGAGAGTGAGGAAGTCCCCCTGAGCCTCCTTTTCTCCAGGCTGAGCCCCACCAGCTCCCTCAGCTGCTCCTCACCAGACTGGCGTTCCCACACCACCACAAGATGCAATTCCTAAAACAACCATATGGAAAACTCTGGAAACTTGTCAGAGGCACTGCATGTGGATGTAGATACTTCAGAAGCAGTACACAAACCCTTCAGGTGTGCAATTCCAGCTCCACAGCAGTATTCCCACAGAGCATGTCGATTGTCTTGATGGCCTTTTTACCTCTCTAACTACAAATTTTCCCAACTTACCCCATCTCCATTTTACACAGGTGATCAATGATGAGTTATTAAAGAGCAAAGTACCAATCTAACACCGGTGTCAAGCAGGATATTCCCAATGGGCGAGCTGATAAAAAGAGAGAGGAAAGCCAGAGGATGCCGAGAGGCCATTGTTGTCTCCTAAGTCATGGAAGAATTATCCAAGGGAAACACCCATCAAGATCCCATTCATCACTAGGTGGTGGAGGAAATCCCAAACCAAGCTTTGCTCCCTGCTTCATGCTGCCTCGGTCAACCTTCTTCTCTTCTCCAGTTCTCCACTAAAATCCAAGGAATATTTGCTGCTTGCCTTGAAAGGGATCACCTCCCATCAGCTGGCACCATGCCAGGGCAGGAGATCCCATCTCACCAGGATCATCCAGGAATCAGTGCTGGGGAGCAATCTCACAGCCATCACAAACTGGACAAACCCTCCTTCTCACAGGATCCCTGTTCTCTCTCTCTCACACACACACAAAAATCAAATAATTCTAAAACTTGCTTTAATGTGAAACAAAAGCAACCATGGAAACCTCGATAACCTCGATATTTTCTAAGAAACAGAATTTGTGTTCTGACTTGCCCCATGCAAAGTCTACAAAGTGTAATAGAAATGTTGGAAATAAATCTGCTTTAATCAACCAAGGGAGTCAAAATTCAATTTAGAATGGAATATTGTGACTTCACCACTCTAATTATTCCCGTTGATATGCATTGTGATGCAGTGAAGCTACAACCTGGACGCGTTCTCTGTTTGGAATTCTCTCGTTCAGACTCCTCTAAAGACTCAAATGGCTCTAGGAAGTACTTCCTTATCTTATTTATCTCTCCTCCAATACAAACTTCCTGATGTACAAGTTGTTCACTCTCCCCATCCTTTACAACTGGATATAAATATGGAATCTGAGAGGTCTTTAAGGGAGCAGGGACCATCTATCACCTGGGACAGCACAGAGTAATAGGACTAGAAGGAATGGTTTTAAACTAAAAGAGGAGAGATTTAGATGGGATATTGGGGAGGAACTGTTCCCTGTGAGGGTGGGGAAGCCCTGGGACAGGGTGCCCAGAGAAGCTGTGGCTGCCCCTGGATCCCTGGCCAGATTGGACAGGGCTTGGAGCAGCCTGGGATAGTGGAAGCTGTCCCTGCCCATGGCAGGGGGTGGAATGAGATGGTCTTTAAGGTCCTTTCCAACCCAAATAAATCAGTGATTGTAAAAAGTTACCAACATTTCTTACACACTAATTTCTGCTCCTCACCGACCAGGATTTCTCTGCACAGCTGGGATGGGGTCTCTGCCATCAGGAAAACTCAGCACATGTTTCTAAGGCAGATTTCCCCCTTCACCTTCTCATTCCTTCCTTACTCACCCCACTTTTAAACACAAGATGAGGCAAAAAATGATATTTTAGCCTATGCCCATGCACCATTAAAAATAGGCATGCAGCACTTCCCATGCATAATTCATTCTTCCTGTATTTCCAGTCAAGATGTCTTCACTTTGCAAGTGCAAAGTGACAATTCTTGCAGATTTGGGAAATAATCCTTTACATCTGTTACAAGCTAGCAGACACCATTTGGCAAGTGTTAAAAAATACCATATAGGACCAGGGCTGCGGTGTCTGTTTGGTTATGAGCACTCGTGGTCTAAAGTCTGTAGGAAAAAAAAGGGATGGCTTGAATGTTCTTTCCTTCTAGCAGATACATGCCAGTTTTCCAGCCATTTATATCTCCTTCTGTGTTTTATCGTCCTTATTCCTCAGTCTCTTTCTTTTGTGTTAAAGAATCTCCTGAGCTGGAAGGGACACACAAGGATCATCAAGTCCAAATCCTGGCTCTGCACAGAACACCCCCAAGGATCCCACCATGCGCCCGACAGCATCATTTCACTGGGTTTCCTCCTTTTGCAAATTTTGGGTTGGATTTTTACTTCAGACTTTATTTTGTGCCAGACCCGGAACAAGCTGCAGTTCCTGCTCGTGCCCTGTTCGCTCCCGCGGGCCTCTCCCCGTCTCCATTCCCCCTCTCTCTGCCTTTCCCACCAGCCCACGCTTTTCCATCAGCCCAGCCAGTCTCTACCCCTGCCTTCACTTCCCCGTCTCCCTAATTTAGCTCTGCTTTTAAGTCTCATTAGCCCTGCCTCAAAGCGTGAGGAGCAGCGCTGTCGTAACAGAAGCAGGGAGCGCTCGCAGCCCGGCTCCGGCAGGGCGAGGAGCATCTCCCTGCATACTAATGCTGCTTTAAGAACGCTGCCCGAACTCCCCGAGCCGGTGCCCACAGCCTGCAGGCTCGGGAGGAGCTGGGCATGGGATCTGCGTGCACAGCAGGAGCTGACATGACGGGCGAATGCGCGTTTCAGCCAAGTTTGCCATCACAGCAACATCGCCCAGCCTCGACTCTTCTCCCCGCGTCCCATTCGGGTGTTTTGTCCCACTCCAACACCGCCCTTTGCTCCCTGCACTTAAATCGTCTCCATTTGCATTCCAGTCCTCTGCTGGAAGCAGTAATAGGAGCGGCGCCATCCGCACAGCTAAATAAAGCAATATATATTTAATTAAAATGATGCTGACGCGGCAGCCGGGCTCACGCTCCGCCTCCGCTGCGGGCAAGGACGGGTCAGCAAAAACGTCCCCGGTGCTCCGGGGACCCGACCCCGCCACCTCATCTGAAACTGCAAAGCTCCTTGAGCATCCTCTGAGGTTCCCCCTCGGAAAGAGCTCGGGACTTGCAAGCGCTGCCTCGGGCATGGCTGGAGGGGGCCCGGAGCAAGCAGGGACCGACAGAGCCCCGGCTGCGCTGGCCACGGAGGAATTCGCTTTTATTGGTGTCGTGCTGGTAGAACAGCTGGGAAAAACACACACACAGAGCCACAACCAGGCAGGTTCTAGGAAGTCACATTTAATCACGGAATCACAGGATGGTTTTGGATTGAAAGGGGTCGTAAAGATCATCTGGCTGTATCCCTCTGCCATGGGCAGGGACACCTCCCACTAGAGAAGGTGGGAAGGGCAGGAAAAGAGTTCTAAGTTCATTTCAAGCTTCAGAGGTGAGACTCTAAAATATCTGGGTTTTTTTAAACAAGGGAGGGGAAAAAGCCACTCTGAACCTGTCCTTTTTCAGGTTGAATTCGAGGAACTTTAGACTCGCTGGATGAAGGATATTGATTTTTCCATTTGCGGTTTTGATGGGAATTTAATTGCAAAGCGCTGTAAATGGGGGTTTGAAATTTGTCTGCAGAGTGTTCCACAGGGAAACTGTGAAAAAGGGGTTAAAAAAACACCCAAGGATTTATTTTTTTTTCTTATCTCCCAACTCCCAGAGTTTGAAATCCCAAGCACTTTATTCACTGCCTATAGACAGACACCACATTTTCTCGGTACAGCTCATCATGAAAGCTGCCGACAATTAATTTTTCATCTTTTATTTTTCTTCTTTTTATGTAATTGGAAATGGTCAGAAGAATTTACATCAGCGACACTTCAATAAACTGAAAAAGGAGGTAACACCCCAGCCCTCTCCTTTAGGGCTGATTTGCTTTATGTGAAACATAGGGGGAAAAAAAATCTGACACTTTTGAAGCTGTTCCACAAACCCATCTTGGGTTCAAATATCCTTTATTGTTTCTAGATCAAAAAATGCCAAGGAAAAGCCTGGAGAAGGAAGGAGTGACATGGTGGGATGCCACATGGAGGGATCTTTTTAACAGCAAACAGGAAAGAGTGACACATCCCACAGATTTCCTATACTTGTTTTTTAGGGAAAAATACCTGCACGAGGCTTTGGTGGTGTCACTGTATGAACCTGCCAATGTTTGAAATGAGCTTTTAATTTAGTTCTGACCTGGAATGTGAGTTTTTTCCCAAGCTTCTCCCACTAGCTGCAGTCTTTGTCACAGCAAGGCTCACAATGGGAATGTGTTCTGGCAGAATTGGAGCCCAAGCTCAATTCAGACCCGAGCTAAGGGATAACACAGCTGCCTGTTCATTTAGTGACAATTCCACTTATTTTGCTTTCTCACCTGGAAGTGTTTCCAGTTTGGGATGGTAGTTAAATGTTCCCTTTGTCTGCAAAGCCTCAGACAAAACTGGATGTGTTTCTGCGTTTCCCTTGTAATACAGCAATAGAATCATGGAATCATGGAATGGTTTGGGATGGAAAGCATCCTAAGGATCCTCCCGTCCCCCCCCCGGCCATGGGCAGGGACCCCTTCCACTGTCCCAGATTGCTCCAAGCCCTGTCCAACCTGGCCTTGGACACTTCCAGGGATCCAGGGGCAGCCACAGCTCTTCTGGGAAAGCATGCCAGTGCTTCCCCACCTTTATCAGCACCAGGACATTTGATCTTTCAGCTTCCCAATGCCCAGGAGGAAGGGGTTGTTTTGTGATAAATCTGAGGAGGATCTCAACAAAATGAGGATATTTTCATCTGAGAGTGACACCCTCTTTTCTCAACTTTCCAGAAAGCTCCTGGCAAACTTTTCCATGGAAATAATATTAATTAAACAGATGTATCAGTGGGATGCAGCATTTTTTCCTCTCTCTAAGCTGTGCATAAAATAATATCATGTCCCTCGCAGCCTAATGGTGGCACATGGAAATGGAACTGCATTTTCAGTGCAGTGTGAGGATGAGAAAGCCATCACATGGCAGGCAGTCCCAGGATGATAGTATCTGTCCCACATTGTATTATTTTGGGAATAATAAACATTGTATGTAGGAAAACACGATGCCAAAAAGAAGCTTGGTCATCCCACAGAGCTTGTGACAGATGGCAATTCCAGCTCTATAATCAAAGCAATAATTAACCTTGTAGGTTAAAAAAAAATCAAAGTGCATTTGCAATCCAGTTCTCCACATCAGGGATAAGCTGGAATATTCAGGAGTGTTTTCAGATACTCTTATCACCTGAATTAAATATGGTTCCTGACAGGAAACCTCTACTCCTGCAGCAGACACCATGGACCACCAACATCTAGGACTTACTTGATATCTTTAGGCAAAATGGAGCCTGAAATTTGAAAACAGGATCTGTTCAAAAGACCTAAAACCACTTTTTGCATCTATACACAAACTATCTATCATTTTACTCCATGAATAACAGCTCTTTTTATTCTATTTATTCAATACCTGAAAAGGTTAACTTCAGTCTTTTAGCTGCTTGTGATCTGTATTCCCTATGAATTCAGTGGTGGAAATAAATTCTGCGCCTATCATTTGTGGGTGAACTGGTTGGGCTTTCTGTTTATGTTAATGTTTATAATTTCCAATAATATTTTTAAGCTGGAAGTGGTAAAATTAATTTTAAAAATGAATGTATTTGAATTTGTATAAAATATGACCTGCTGGAGTGAGTCCAGAGGAGGCCTCAGAGATGCTCCAAGGGCTGGAGCACCTCTGATCTGGAGACAGGCTGAGAGAGCTGGGAATATCCAGCCTGGAGAAGGGAAGGCTCCAGGGAGACCTTGGAGTTCTCCCTTGGCCACAGAATTTGCTGATTTTCTGTATATCAAATATTTTCAGTCCATCTGACTTTGCAACTTGTGACGTTGCACCAAGAGCTGGGAATAGTGGGACACACAAAACATAGGGCCCAGGAAATTGAATACTGATCAATTGGCTCTCCCAATTAATCTATAAATTCATAATGGCCAGGACAATGCAGCACAATGGTTCAATGGAGTCACAGGGTTTGTTTAAATGGGGGAAAAATTGAGGAGAAATGAGTTCATAAAATAGTAGCACTTTGTAGTGATGGGGCCACAGGTCTGGAAAACTTCCTCCCGTGCTGTACATTTGAGTTTCCTGCCACTGGAAGCTCACATCCACCCTGTCATGAACTTCGCATGCCCTGTTGCATAAATTGTCAGATTTCTCACCTCTTCTATTCTGTTTGGGCAGCTGTTCCTGAACCCAGCTACTCTTATGATTAGAAAGCAACTGATTTCCAATCCTAAACATAAAGATGGGCAATTTATACATTTATACCCACCTGGATTTGTGCTACCATCATTCTTCACCCTAAACAGTTTTTCCCCTCTTCCTGTTATTTATTTTTTACTAATTCTAAAAAAAAAAAAAATAAATAAAACTCTTTCCTTGCTCAGCTTGTTTTCTAGGTAACAAATCACTTTTTGCACTCAATACTTCCACGTTTCCTGATCACCCCATTCCTCAGTTCTACAGAAAATAATTTGGCCAACAGATCCCAGATTTACCCAGTGTCACACAGTGCCTTGCAAGTGTCCCCAGGCGACAGAACCACAGAATGACTTGAGTTGGAAGGGACCTTAAAAGCTCATCTGGTCCAACTCCCCTGCCATGGGCAGGGGCACTTTCCACTGGACCAGGTTGCTCAAAGCCCCATCCAATGGTCCGTGTCTGCTTGGATAATTGAGAATCTACAACCAACAGAGACATTTACGGGGTTTTTTGCCAAATATTCCATCAATTTTCTCAGCAGGCGTGACAACGTCCACCTGCCTGAGGTGGGTTATGTAGGAGTATTCCTTGATTTCATCGCAATCCAAGGAACCAGTGTAAGTCCTTCTCATTCCCGGAAGCAGTTCCCTGGAATGACTTCATTCATCCTGGAAAATCGAGAGTGCTGAGTCACCCGTCAGTCACTCTGCTCCAGAAGAGCAGCTTGGCTCACATCCAAGCAGCCAGACCCTGCTGCTCCCAAGGGTCCGGTCCTGCTGGAACTGCCCCCTGGGAACTATCCCCTTGTCACCCTCAGACCTCTCCTGGGCTTTGGAGCTCCTAAATGAGACAAGGCTAAAACCATGTCAGTGACCACTCCAACAGCTGAGGAGTGTGCCCAGGGCAGGGCAGCACCTGGGCCGAGGCTTAGCACACCACGGTCAGCCTGGCTTACACCCGGACCCATAACAGGGAATAAAGCAGCCCAAACTGGGGTCCAGTAACTGTAGCTCACTCCATGACCCAGTTCTGGATGACTCTTCAGCAGAGGGATCTGCTGATAAACTGGAGGTTGGACTCAGATGCCCAAATTCAGATTCACTTTGACGTCCATCCACTGGCCCAGAAGCTCACGGGATTTCTCCAAATCCTTTCACCCAGCACAGCCCCACACAAATGGCACAGCTACCCTCAAGAGGCACACACTGCACCAGGTGCTACGTCAGGCAACCAAATTTTTCATCCATCATCCCCTGCAGAATTCCCAAGCCATCAGACATTTGTGTTCAAGTTTTAGAAACCGGAGCATCTCATCCAGGGTGGATCAACCAGGTCGGAGCACAGGCATATACTGGGCTTTTGTAGATGAAAAGGTTTGGGAGTTCTGCTTCAAGGCCCCACTAACCCAACCCAAAGGAGGGAAGATGGCAGGACAAAGAAGAATGTGAACAGCCATGGAGAAAGAAAAAAAAGCCATCAAGAAGGTGAGGGCCATGATGAAGCTGCTGGAGAAACTCCAGAGGAGGCCACGGAGCTGCTCCAAGGGCTGGAGCCCCTCTGCCCTGGAGCCAGGCTGGGAGAGCTGGGGGTGCTCACCTGGAGAAGAGAAGGATCCAGGGAGACCTCAGAGCCCCTTCCAGAGTCTAAAGGGGCTCCAGGAGAGCTGGAGAGGGACTGGGGACAAGGCATGGAGGGACAGGACACAGGGAATGGCTTCCCACTGCCAGAGGGCAGGATTAGATGGGATATTGGGAAGGAATTCTTCCCTGTGAGGGTGGTGAGGCCCTGGCACAGGGTGCCCAGAGAAGCTGTGACTGCCCCTGGATCCCTGGCAGTGTCAAAGGCCAGGTTGGATGGGGCTTGGAACAACCTGGGATAGTGGAAGTTCTCCCTGCCCATGGCAGAGGGTGGAATGGGATGAGCTTTAGGGTTCTTTCCAATCCAAACCATTCAATGATTCTAAGATAATTATTAACAATTAAGACTTCATTGAAAGGGTGACACTGGACTTCTTCCACTCTTTGCACGGTTAGAAAACCACACTAGAAACAAAACCTGCTGACCATGATGTACCTTGAGCTTTTATGCTCATAGATGGAATTATTTCATTTTTGCCTTTTCTACCATGGGCAAATTCCAAAAGGACAAGTTGAAATGGAAAAACACTCCGTGGCATTTTTTTTTTTTTTTTTTTTTTTTTTTTGGGTCTTTNTGGTATTTTTTTTTTTTTTTTTTTTTTTGCAGGCTGCATTTTTCCATTGACCCAGCAGCATTAATAAACATTGCAGAGCTTTCTGAGGGGAAGATTTCCCATCCCCTCTGTGCTCTACCTCATTACCTTTTCATTTTGTTTTGTTTGCTTCTTCCTGTCAGGATAAACACGAGGCACTGTCAGGCAAACAGCAGGTCGGGGGATGACATTTTTTAATGTTCACAGAACAACCTGACCTCCTGCTCACAGCCACTAAAAGGGAAATAAGGAAACCCCCCGTTTTAAGTTCTAAATGCTAACGAGGTTCTCTATTTGATTTGTTTCTCCTTCCCAGCAACACTAAATTCAAATTGAACCACTGAGTCAATTAGCAAAATGTTGAATTTGGTGAGACTTCGTATAAAAAATGTCCCAGTAACAAAAAGGAAGCCAGCAGTGGTTTGGTGCCAGTAACTAAATCCATTTTAATGGGTTATTTTAATTAAACAAATTAAATTAATGATGGCCTCTGCACAGTGATGAATTACACTATTTAATAGATCATCGCTACGTGCTAATCCCTTTTTTAATATTATTTTCTAACATTGATCCACATGTAGACACATAAGCCATAAACTAAGCTCAAGAAAGAAAAACAAACAGGTCCAAAAGGGCCAAATAATGGAAAATGTGCTATGATCGTAGTTCCAAAAAGAAACACCCTCAATTTTCAGTTGAGGTTCTGGCAATTATGCACCATTATGGGATAATGGGAACCAGGTGGAATCTGCAGTGTCCTCCATGAGGGGTTCAGGTTGGATATCAGGAGGAATTTCATCATGGAAAGGGTTGTTAAACATCGGAAGGGGCTGCCCAGGGAGCCATCCTGGAGGTGTCCAAGGAAGGCCTGCACGTGGCACTCAGTGCTCTGGGCTGGGTGACAGCCTGGGAATCAGTCACAAGTTGGACTTGATGGCCTTGAAGGTCTTTCCCATCCTCAGTGATTCTGTGAGGGGGAGAACCCAGATAATTTTATCATCTTTTAAGGAGATCAAATTTTTTTTTTTTTTTTTGTCTACGTTTGGAAGGCAAGGGTAGGATGTAAAGATTGGAACTGATGACATCGGAGGTTTTCTCTGACCTAAATGATTCTGTGATTCTGTGTGTGATTTACCCGATGTGACGCCTCGAGGGGTTCGGGTCAGAGCTGAGCCAGTTCAGAGGCTGTGAAGCCTTTCTGCTCACAGGCAAGAAGGGGAAACAAAGGAAAAAAAGGTGTTTGTCGGGACTGCTAATGACAGATAGAAATGGAATGTCCTAAAGGATGGCTGGGATTTCCACGCAGCTGGAAGAGGGTCCATGAAACCCATGGGAACACAAGCAAGACTGAGGGTAAAACAGGGAGACAAGCAGCACCTTGAAGTTGGGAGACAACCATAAATACTAGGGAAATGTAGTAAAGGCTCTTCTTGTGCCATAAAAAGAATGTAGTAAAATGTAGTAAAGGCTCTTCTGGTGCCATAGTCTTCTCTGAAAAATCCAGTTTGCCATAGTTTTCCATAAAAAAGTCCAATTTGGGCAGTTTCAGAACTGCACCAGAGCTCCACAGACACCAGACTGATTTTAGAGGATTTATCATGTCATTGACAACTACTTAGGCTGAGGGGATCTGAGGTCTGGCTTGCTGATAAAGACTCCAGGAAAGATTATATGGAATTAAATGGGAATAAGTGACAAAATGGAATGAAAAAAGAGATGCAAGGTGCTAACACAGCTGGATAATAGAATCATACAAAGTACAGCAGGAATGCTGAAGATGTAAAATATTCTTCACATAAGACGAAACATTTGGCCTTAGCATCCTGAAATTCCAAGGATTACAGGAAATGGAATGAAAAAACCACTTCTCAATGGAAAGGACCTGTCCATCTGCCACAAAGAGTTCTCTAAAGTACATCCAGCACTAAATTCCCCTCACCCAGGCAGGACCTGCCTCTCTGGAGATATGTCAGAGCTCAGGATCATCTGTGTGCCCACACACAGGCACAGGAGGCACAACCTTCACCCCTGACAACCTGTCACCTCCCAGGTGCTGGAAGACGATCTTTAGGGTCCCTTCCAACCTAAACCATTCCATGATTTCATGATTTACCAAGCTCATATTAATTTGTGGATCCCAGCTCCCACTGGCTTTGCCTCCCATGAAAAGAAACTGCTCTGAAATAGATTTACCTTTGCAATGGTGTGGCATAATGACGCTATGGAATCACAGAATCATTAAGGTTGGAAAAACCCTTGGAGATCACTGAGTCCAACCATTCCCAGCATTGCCATGGCCACCACTGACCCATGTCCCCAGTGCCACATCCACATGGCTTTCAAATCCCTCCAAGGATGGGGACTCCCAACACTGCCCTGGGCAGCTGTGCCAGGGCTGGACAGCACTTTCCATGAAGGAATTGTTGCTAAAATCCTTATTCTGATTCCATTCTACAAAGAAAGTTTAAAAATGAAGAAGCGGGCTCTGTGTTTCAGTCAACTCCCTTTTAGCTGAAGTTCAGAATCCTGGCTCAGAATCCTGGTGCTCATACCCGAGGGGGCAGAAGAGTGAAGAAGCCCCAGACAATGTGGCAGGATGCTAAATCAGGCTTCTTAATGAATTCAGAGCCAGAACAAATCAAAGAGGAACTGCATTTAAAATAATTTAAAAGAAAAAAAAAAAAAAAAACCAACAAAAAAACCCCACAGCTACAGGTGTAGATTGTGAACTCACATTATCCTCCCTTGTTTAAAGAATGACATGGTAATTCTAATGACAAACTCTGTTATAAATAGACACTTAATTACAATATTTTAGGTCTGGCATCTGCATTTTCACCATCTCAAAGGCAGAAGCCGAGGAGAGCTCGCTGCAAACTGGAGACCTAAACAAGACAAAAGGAAATGTGAAGTTCAACCAAACCCCAAATCTGCTGCTCTTCACACCCTCCAGCTCACTGCTGGCCTGCAGGCACTTTTCCCAGGAGAAGGAAGGAAATGACCCTGGAATGTCCTGGCAGCTGCCCCCCATGGGAACGACCTACCCTTGGAAAACCTTCTTCCAAAACATCCCAGCCCTCTGACCAAGGGAGAATGGACATCCTGCACCTGAATTCGGCCACTTGGAGCCTTTTTTTCCTCCTCTCCTTCCCAGTCCAAGAGTCCAGTGGCTAGAGCAGCTACCATAGAAACCAAAGTGCTGCTCTGCAGCACACGGAGCAGATGTCACACACGGAGCAGCAGGAATGGGAATGTGGGGAGCGAGGGGGATACAGGAGGAGGAGGAGGAGGTGGAGGAGGAGGGAAAGCAGTATCACACGCTCAGAATGAAATGCTCCCACCAGAGGGAGTGAGTCATTCCTGAAGTAAAGTGCAAAGCTGCAGGATTTTTTCCTTGCTGCTCTCAATGCACATCTGCAAACACGGACATCCCTATCTCCATCCCTTGCTGGAAATGGGAATGGAACAAACAGCAAAGGATGAGGAGCAGGTGGGGATACTTAATGCCTTCTTTGCCTCAGTCTTTAACTGTCAGACCAGTTGTTCTCCAGAGAGAAACGGGGAGCAGAATGAATCCCGTAATCCAAGGCTGTCATCAACCTGCTACACCACTAAGACAAACCCATGAGGTGGGACGGGATGGGACGGGATGGGATG
>WAAG01054296.1:1475-17420 GCA_013390105.1 Tichodroma muraria | reverse complement strand
TTTCTTTTTTTTTTTTTTGCAAAAGTATATGACAGAACTAATTTAGTACCTTGAATAAAAAATCATGTGTTTGAAAACATTGTGAAGTTAATGAGGAAGAAGTCTATTCTGCATTTTAAGTGTTTCACAATGAGAAGAGTAGAAAACAAACAAAAATGCAGAAGGGTCTAATTACAATAAGGCAACAAATCACAGCAATTTTTTGTTCATGATGAACAAGTTACGCTGTTTAAATGTAGTTAGGATAGCAAACCACAAACTGTCATGGAATAGGAAATAATAATTTTTAATCATTTTTTCTAAACTGTGGCTTTGAAACTCTAAAATCTGTGAAGAAGAGAAGCAGATACAAGGGTGTACTGGTCAGTTGGCCACAAGTGATGCAGTTTCCAAGAGTCTGTCACTATGAAAGAATGGAAAGTATCCTGGAGATATTCGTGAGACATGGGGTTTTGAACAGGGGTAAAAGATCTGAAATTGTGTTAAACTCAGTGGTAAAAGCTCTGCACACTCAGTCAAAGCAGCTTTTAAGCAATTCTTGTGAGCTGAAACTGAAACAGTTACAGGTGCTTAGTTATTTATGGTAATTCTATGCTCAATTTTTGCTTCCATCGATTTTATTCTATTTTTGCTTTTTTAATAAGTTAATGCAAAGGAATCTGAAGTCACACAGCAGATCCATGATCTCTGCATTTCTATTCTGTGCTCCTGGTCATAGCATCTCCACTGGCTGGTGGAGATCAGTGATCTCCACTGATCACTGAAGGACAAGGCTCAGCATCTTGAGTCCAGCTCTGGCTGAGTCCCACTTGACCAAAATTTGGTCTGGAGCAAGCTGAACACCAGCTACCATTTTTGCTCCTCTTGGCAGTCCCGAGGGAGCTATGGAGGTAACTTCCGAATATGGATCACTGAGTCCAACTCCCTGCTCCTCAAAGGACTACCTAAAACTTAACCATATAACTAAAAGTGTCATACAAATATTCCATGAGCTCTGGCAGGCATGGAGCTGTGACACTCCCTGGGGAGCCTGTTTCAGTGGAGAACCTTTTTGTAATCCCAAGTGTGAACGTCTCCTGATGCAGTTCCGTTCCACCTCCTCATGCCCTGTCAGCAGTCACAGAGGGCATCAGCACCAGCCCTCTGCTTTCCCCTCTGAGGAAGTTGTAGGCTGCCCTGAGGTCACCCCTCAGCCTTCTCCAAGCTGAGCAAACCAAGTGACCTCAGACACTCACCCTAAGTTCCGCACTTGAGATCTTACACCAGACAGCCTCCCCCAGACACAGTTTAACAGTTTGATGTCCTTCTGATATGGAAGAACCCAAAACTGCACAGGGGACCTGAGGCAAAGCTGTATCAGTGCATTGCAGAACGAGACAATCGCCTCCCACAGCAATGCTGTGCCTGATGCTCCCCAGCACACAGCTAGCCTTCTTTTCTGCCATGGTGCACTGCTGACTCATATTCAACTTGCCATCAACTCAAACCACCAGATCTCTTTCTGCAGGGCCTGCTTTCCCCCCTCTGGCTCTATGCATGATCAGGTACCCCACCCTAGGTGGAGAATCCAGTACTGCCTTAGTTAAATTTCATATGGTTGGTGCTCTCTCTGCCAACTCTTCCACAAAGATCCTTTTTTCCTTTTGGGAAAGGCATACCTCATACGTTGCCAGTAGGCGTGGTGTCATGTAGACTAACTCATGATAAAAAAGAACAACTTCTGCCAGTGGCACCAGCCTTGGGGTCCAGTATTAATCCTGCTGGGTCTTCATGTTTCTTTCTCCATCTTTCCCTGCAACTGGAAGGAAAGAAAAGAACATTTCTTGTGTTCATGATTCCCTAATGAATTCTTCCAAGGCCCTGAAGTCTATCTCAATTTCTCTTGGGCTACTTATTGCAACTACCTCACTGCCTAAATGAAAAAAATCAATAATGCATAATTATCCAAGGTCCATAACAGGGTAGGAAGATTTTTTTACACATCTTTAACCCGGGTGTAGGGAAGCAGCAGATTTTCCTGGGAAGTGAGTCTGGTCCTGCTCCCTTCTCAGCAAATACAAGATTAATTCATTAAAATAAGATGGTGAATAGAAAGAAAATTATGAACTTCACGAGACACTGTCAGAGACATACAGACTTCTCCAGGGGGTTTCAATGAAATAAGTAATGGTTGGTTTAACCTCTCCTCCAGATGGCTGGGTTTTGTCCACTGTTACTGTGAACATTGTTTTCTACAGAGAAATACAAATCAATCCAGAGACATAAAACTTTACCTCCTAGTCCCAGCCTCATCTTTGGTTGCAGCAAAGTACTAGAGAGGAAGAAAACAGCAGCAACTGTAACTGGATAAACTGATTCTGATTGGCAAAGCACTGCTGTGAGTACTCATGAGCGTGCCTCTCCATGCAGCTATGGATTCATGACCAGATGTTCTAGATCAACCCAGACAAACCCATTAGTTATTCTGTTGGGTTTCTTTCACTTTTCCTCAGAAATCTATGCCTCTTATACCGCGATAACAATTGAAACCCACCAATAAGGCAATTTGTCACTTGCTTTTCTGTACCTATTATTCATCTGGGGTTTACATAAGCACGGTTGCCATGGACGCAAAGTGAGATATTTCCACTTTTGAAATGTATTCAATGTTCTTTTTCTGTGTGCTTTTTCTCCTCCACCAATGGTGATTCTTTAGAGGTCCCACCTCTCCCACTGCTTCTTTATTTGAGATGTCCTTGCCCTGCTGAGGTACATTCCCACAGCCCCCTGCACTGACAATGTCCATTCTTACATTAAGGTGGCAAAAGTAAATAGCAATGACAGTGTTGTTATTTCCAGGGGGAAAATGCTGATGCAGGAACTTGTCCCAAACCCTGTGTTCTTTGTATAAACACAGGAGTTTCGTTCTTCTCAGCAGCTGCTGACTTCGAGTCACTGGTTAATTGGAGGGGTCAGTAAATAGATTTTTTTACTCTTTCTCCAAAACGTTTGAGCAGTCTTGACAAGTATCAAAATATCTACAGAAAACCACCTTAGCCAAAAGGGGCTAGCTGAATAGCAGCGCTGCTGCAGCTGAGATCAGCTGAAGGCCTCGGGCTGGATGAGATGGGTTTTAAGGTCTTTTCTCTATTGTTATGGTTAAGTTTTATGCAGTCTAGCTCAAAATCAGAAAAAAGTATTAAATAGTCCAAATAGTCGGAACTTCAGACCACTGAAATGACCTAAGTCTCAAGGACACCATAAAAGCAGGAACAGAGATTGGTGGTAAAAGAGTGAGGAGGGAAGATGACTTAAGTGCTGAGACTATTTTTTTTCTGGGGGGTGAACAGCTCTATAGCTCTGTTATATTTTAGCTGCTTTGTGGGTATTGGTGTCAGCATTTTATTTTTTCTTAAACTTAGAAGAAATCAAGGGGTTTTTTTGTTTGTTTGTTTTTTCTGTGCTCTATTCCTTCTTCATAAATGCTTAGCTATTTTTCTGTTGTTATCCTTCTCCTCAGATGGAAAGATTTGAGTACATTGGTCTCAGAGCCAGTTTGCCAGCAAGGCACTGAAACAGGCTGACAAACTTCTGTGGAGTATCTCTGAGTCAACCACACACTGACTTTAGCTCTCTGGAGCCCTCAGCCATAAACAAATGCTTGCAGAGAACCTTTGTTATATTGCATTTGATTTATGTTTCCAGTTAGAATAGATGTTTTTAGCTCATTTCCCAGCTCTGTTTTATTGCTGTTCATATGCCATCTCTATTTCCCACTTGCATTTAATAAGCAGGTTACTTTCTTAACAATGTCTTTCTTTTGTGGAATCTGACTCAGGTTCTAAGACAAGGTATAACATGAATGCTTATAGGGCTCCTCAACCTTTTGTTTTAGGGTAGAAAGAGAGCTTGTCCCCACTCTCCTGGCTGCACTTAAGGAGCAGACATCTCTATTAACAGCTACTAAAAGTTTTGTGCTGCATATTTCTATTGTTTTTTCCAAAGGTCTTATGCACTCCATTCACCCCAGAGTTCCCATTAAATATCTTGTGATATATTTCACAATAACCAGGTAGTAATCAGTGTCATGATTGTGTCTTTTGATAATGAACAGAATTCTTCACATACGCACACACTATTAGCTTGAGCAGTAATAATTATCATCTGACTTGTTGAGTCAAAGAACTGGTCTTTCAGGAATCCTTTACTGCTACTGCCAAGTGTCTCTTAGGGAAATTCCAGGTCAGTCTTGACACAAGTAGGTAGCAGGGGACAGATCTATGCCAGGAACATCTGCTGGTATAAGTGCTTTATAGATTTCCCACTGCACATGTTCTATACCTTTGTGAGTAACATTCTGTAAATTGCCCATGATGAAACATACAGAACTAAGAAAGGAAATCATCACTAAGAAAAAGTATCGTGTTAAAGATTCAGATGGAGACATTTTAGGCTGCGGATAACACAGGATTATTGTCTCCAGCTGCCCAATAAAAGAATACTGCACAGTGGTCCTAATACACCATTCTCCAGATCCATCAGAAAGCTCACAGCAAGTGAAATACTTAAACTGCAGGAAAGGAGGTTTAGATTGAGAGTGGTGCTTCCTTTTTCTCTGCCTGTAAAGAGAGAGAGGTGGGGAGCTGCATTGACTGGAAGGTCATAGGGCCCCATCTTCAAGAATTTTCCATAAACAGGTTAGACAAGCATCTGTCAAATAATGCAAATGTGATTGCTTCTGCCTATTGGGCTAGGATGAAAGACTAAATTACCTCCTAAGACCATTCCAGTCCCTCATTGTCTCTCTTTGTACAGTTGTGCCCTTTAAAGAACTGCTTCACCCTGGAGCAGAACAGGATTCAGCAATCGTGAGAGGCTTGACAAGGACAAATGCCAGATTCTACATGTTGAATGGGGCAACCCTGGATGTACATACAAACTGGGGAATGAGAGGTTGAAGAGGTTGCCAGCAGTGCCCTGGCAGCCAGGAGGGCCACCTGTGTCCTGGGAGTCATCAGGACCAGCATGGCCAGCCGGGCAAGAGAGGCTGCTCTTCTCTGCACTGGGGCAGCCTCACCTTGGTCCAGGGGGCAGTTTTGGCCAATATAAGAAAGATATAAAGCTATTGGAGAGTGTCCAAAGCAGAGCAATGAAAATGGTGAAGGGTCTGGAGGTGAAGCTGTATGAGGAGAAACTGAGGTTGCTTGGTGTTCAGCCTGGAGAAGAGTGAGGGGAGACCTCATTGTGGTCTTCAACATCCTCACAAGCGGAAGCAGAGGGGTGGGTCTTGATCTCTTCATTTTGACGACCAGTGACAGGACTTGAGGAAAAGGCATGAAGCTGAGCCAGGGGAGGTTTAGGTTGGATATCAGTGAAAGGTTTTTCACCCAGAGAGTGGTTGGGCACTGGAACAGGCTCCCCAGGAAAGTGGTCACAGTACTGGCCTGACAGAGTTCAAGAGCACTGAACAATGCTCTCAGGCCCATGAGGCCCATATCTCAGCATATTCTATGATTCTATTAAATGTATCTCAATGTGTGATGAAATTGCACCCATTTTGACACAGAAGCCTGTTCTGATCTTATTAGATTATTTCAAGCACCGCAAAAGTGGAAGAAATCTTACTCATATGAAGAAACAGGAAACTCTAAGAATAATTATTGTGTATTTTGTCAACTTGTGTGTTTACTTATCTATTCACCTCCCTCCATGCATGTTTAAAGGGAAAAAGGAACATCTGCAATTTGTGAGAATGCCCAAATAAACAGGATTCTCAGTATTTCTACGAAACCATGTTACTTCTTCATCAGTCTTCCGTATATTCACTTCCTGGTCTCTCTGCCATTTGGTGTAGTTTGCAGGTACTGGAGGAAAGTTCACTGAAGGGAAAGCTGTTTCTGCTCTTTTTAGGCTCTCTCTGGCTGCTCTGCTTTACATCTTTTGGCTAGCTTGGTGAGACAACAGCTGTGGGTCTGTGTAATGGACTAGATCTAGGTTAGCCTAATCATAGAATCATAGAATGGCTTGGGTTGGAAGGGACCATAAAGGTCATCCAGTTTCAATGTGTCTCACATAGGCAAGGACACCTTCCACTAGAACAGGTTGCTCAGAGCGCTGTCCAGCCTGGCCTTGAACACTCCTAGGGATAGGGCATCCATGACTTTTCTGTGGGCAACCTGTTCCAGTGCCTCACCAACCTCACAGAAAAGAATTTCTTTCTATCATCAAACTTAATGATGTTTGAACCCATTCCCCCTTGTCCTGTCACTACATGCTCTTGTAAAAAACTCTCTCTCCATATTTCTTGTAGGCTCCCTTCAGGTACTAGAAGGCCACAATTACATCATCCCTAAGCTTTCTCTTGTCCAGGCTGTACAATCCCAATTCTCTCAGTGTTTCCTCATAAGATAGGTGCTCCATTCCTCTGATCACCTTGGTGGCCTCCTCTGTACTCCCTCCAGCAGGTCCATGTCCTTCCTGTGCTGGGACCCAGAGCTGATGCAGCCCTGCAGGTGGGGTCTCAGCAGAGCAGAGCAGAGCAGAGGGGCAGAATCCCCTCCCTGCCCTGCTGCCCACGCTGCTCTGGATGCAGCCCAGGACACGTTTGGCTCTCTGGGCTGTGAGTGCCATGGCTGGGTCATGTCCAGCCTCTCACCCAGCAGCACCCCCAAGTCTTTCTGGGAAGGGCTGCTCTTGTTCATCTGTTCATCTTCCAGCCTGATACTGATACTGGGGTTGCTCTGATGCAGGAGTAGCACCTTGCACTTGGCCTTGTTAGACCACATGAGACTGCACGGACCCATGTCTTGAGCTTGCCCAGATCCCCCAGATGGCATCCAATTGTTCAAGAGTGTCAACTAGACCATTCAGCTTGGCGTCACCTGAAAATTTGCTAAGGGTGCGCTCAATCCCTTTGCCTACATCATCAATAAAAATATTAAAAAACAGATCTTAATATGGACCCCTGAGGGACCATACAGTCACTGACAGCCATTAGATCTCTGAGATATAGACCATTACACTCCAGATGCAACCAACCAACCAACTTAAATCCATCTAATCCATCTCTCTCCAGTTTAGAAAGAAGGATGTTGGGTGGGACCATGTGAAAAGATTTACACAATTCTGAATAAATGACATCTGTAACCCTTCCCTTGTCCAGTGATGTAGCCATTCTATCATAGAAGACCACTAAGTTGGTTTAAGGAGGTATGATGACTCAGTTCATCTGTTACAATCAAATCTATAAATTGACTGCTGTTAAGCACAGTCTACTGGTTGTTGTGGTAACAGCTAATCATATTTAGACAATACATCTTTTTATTCTCATTTACAACATCTGAGACCTTCAAAGGAGATCTTGGAAGAGTGGTGGGTGATGATAGGGAAGGAAAGTCAGGGGAAGTGAAGCATTAGGACACACCAATTTCTTTGAAGATTGCAGCTGTAGCTTGTCTATCTATCTGCTGTTTATTTATTAGATTTAAGAAATTCATTGCTACCTGTTTCATGACCTACATCGCAGCAAAATTCCACCTGCACCCTGGTATGAGTCTGAATGCTCTCCAGGACCACACACCAATGAAAAAGAGCTTCCATTTTTCCTGCTAAGCCTCCATGTCTGGAAAACTTACAGGTGTTTTTTGCTTGCTCTGGCTACTCAATTAGCAGCTGCAGGCTACAATTCACTTCATCTTCCATGTTTGAACTTAGTTCACCAAGATGCCAAGTATGAGACAAGGCACATAATGAAAATAATACGGTACTTTCCTGTGTTCTGAATTGGCCAGTCTTATTAGGATCAGTTCATCTCAGTATATTAGAAACCAGCTCCTCTGAGAAAGAAGCTGTACGTGAAATAATCTGACCCATCTGGAGACAGTCACATTAGAAAAACAGGAAAGAAAACAATATCATCCTTCTTTAAGTCAGCATCTTTTTAACACAGACAGAAAATATCCCAAAACATATAGTGCCTGTTGTAATTCTTGTAATTCCTCCTGGTATTACAAGAGGAAATGAATTTATTTCCTGGTATCTAAAGTCTCCCATGCTATCAGCCAGGCCCAAGTTATCTTTGGGCAGGGGCATATATACAATAGGAACTTTTTCAGAAATCCCTGTTGGCATGAAGTTAGTATTATTGTTTGTCTCTTGCAGTCTTTTCAGAATCACAAGTATTTGAAAATCAGTATTTTTAATGGAATCCTAGTGCTTTCCTAAAAAATGACATTGTAGTCCTGAGCAATGACTACACTATAACTCGACAAGTCTCTTATCTGGCCATTTCATATTTGAAGTACTAAAGTTTGTATGGAGTTTATTTGAAGTATTTCAATATGACTTTTTTCTGGAGCTTATTTATCCATTGTAGAACTAAAAGTTATGTTGTAAGAACAGTGTTTAATGAATATTCTGGAAAAAAATTGCAGAACCCTTAGACAAACAAACATGGATGCAGTTAAGTAACACCTTAAAAAGAGATAAACATGAAGTCTAGCATGAGATGGACATATCAAGAATTAACATGTCTTTGCCTTTGCCACCTTGGTTGTTCCCCTTCCTATTGCTATATGAAGTTTGGACTACTCTTTGCCTAGAGCCTGGTTTTGGGTAAGGGGTGAGATCTTCCCTTTCTCTGGAAAACCACATGCCTCTTCTGTCTGCCAAGTCACAGAATCTGAGCTCCGTCTGTGGCATGGATACAGGGCAACTCTAAACAAAATGTGCACATGTAAACTCTACATGCTGATAAAGCAAAGCCAGAAACCCACAATCAGGCAAATAGAAACCTTTTGCACTGTAGAGATGCATTTTTACAATATACAACATGAATCTTTAACCTAAAGGCTTTGCCTAAAACTCCAAGTGTTTAGGTCACCTGGTGGTTTGAAATGTCATTTTAAAAACACTGCTCTCTCAGACTCCTGCTGGCACTGATATGCCAAGAGCATGAGTTTAACATATGTTGGGAGCACATAAAATCACTGTAGCAGAACAGCGAATGTATGAGCAATGGTGGCACTGAGAAGCATCATGTGTCAGCCAGATTGGATAGAAGTGTTAAGGGAAAAACAGGAGGGGCAATGGGATAAGAGAAGGAGACAAAAGAAAAAGGTGTATTAGAAAGGAAAGAGTATGTGAAAACGTGATGTCTGTTAAGGTAATTTGTCAGCTACAATAAGAATTATACTAGCAGAACTTTTCTGACTAATCGCATATTATAGGATTTTGATCAAATTGCATCCAGGAGTGACAGGTTCGCAGATGATTTCGAAGCCCTTACAGAAAGCAATACGTTCTGTTTCTGTCATTCTCTTTCAAAAGGCAGCTCCATATAGGATAGGTCCTGCAATAAATGGCATTTCTTTCCCATCCTTCTGCAAGTTCTAGTAAAAAATAGCACTCTAAATGTAAACACACCTTCTAAAGCAGTATCAGTATTCACAACTGGGAATGAAAAAGTGAATTACAGCTGACTGCATTCAGTATGTCAGCTGGTGAATAAAGAAAAACAGCTGTTGGTGGCAGCCAACTGTGAAGATCATGTGGACAATGTTCAGAACATAAAGTGAACAAGTTGCATGCTGGCATGGATTCTGTTGCAGCAAAAATGCCCAGTGCCTTGTAAAACATTACAAATGGAGCCGAGATTAGAGGCGATACAGACAAAATTTATCATAGTTGTGACTAAACAACTAATGCAGCTAGCCTCGGCTTGTCTTGCATCATGAGCTGGAGCCTAATGTGAGATACGCACTGCCACTGTAGGGTTAAGCCTGATTCCTGCTAACCTGGGGAAAACTACCCAGAACTGATGAGTCATGAAACCATCCTGATATATCCATGTCTGAGCAGAAGCATTAATTCATGATGATACTTTAATACATTTTTTGTTTAATTTCAAAACACCTTATACCAGAAATAAAATTTGTAGGTCAGAGTGAAAACATGAATTCACATCAGGAAGAGGCAATAATCTGTTCTCCATGATGAGTATATAGCCTGAAAACCAAGACTTGGAAACCTGTTTTCAAATTACACTCCATCCTGCTCTTCAACATGGGAGATTTCCATCCCTCAATTACAAGAAAGGAGGGCTGACTCCTACCACACTTAGACTGAGCTCATTACAAGGTTCGCAGGAGTACGAGGGATGTCCTGTGAGATCAGATCTTCTATGACCTGTGTGGGAAGAGTGAAATTCCATGTGACCAGATCTCCAATACGGTGACAGTGTGCAGGAGAAATGGGTCACTTGACAAGTATAACCTGTCATGGGTGACTGTGACAGAGGCATACCTTGAGACACAGCCGCTTTTAAAGCAGAAATGTGTCTCCTCCATTTATAAGGTATCTTGCTATGAATAGTCTTCAAAGCGTGTAAGCCCTGAGCACTCTCATGGGAAGATGCAAGCCTGGCATGCTGTGCAGAAGGCTCAATGGCTCTTCAAAGGATAGCAATTGATTGCAATGCTTAATCACACAGAGCAGCACCTCACTTCCTCCTTATTTACTAGTGAAGAACATTTCTCACTAGAATTTCTTTTGCCTCTCCCTGAGAATGTGAGACTTCTTGCAAAATTTTTCCCTAAAGACTGAACATTTTTGAGCCATTGGTTATTTCTCTCCTCTCCCATTTTCAGTATATGGCCCCTACCCTCCTTAAAGGCCATTTGTTAAGACAGTTTATATATTTTCTATTTCTAATGCAGCTGTCCTTCCAGACAGCAATATGGATGCTGTGTGCAAAAGATGAGACATTCTTCTCCATGTGCATGAGATGCATTACCTACAGGCACCTCCTCGAGAGACAGTTGCTGCATTTCACAAGCTCCTCCCACCTGGGCCATTTTCACTTCTTAGAAAGTTGCTCCCCTCTTTGAATACCAGAGATGTCTACTACCAGAGTCCTCTCAGAGGCTCATGCGGCCCTCATGATTGCCTCGTCTGATATTTTCCATCACTTCTACTGAATATTTCCCTGTGGAAGGAGTCCAGGTCTGTTTCATAGACATACTAATGGAGGTGCCGAAAAGCTAATGGTGGGACCGAGCTCACCTTCATTCACCTGATCCCAAAATCAGGGATCTAATCAGAACTAGTCATCTAGGCTCTCTCTACAGTCAATGACGAAAGACAGGTACCTCCACAGCATGATTCACTCCTCTTTTCTTGGACAACTATCCTAAAAGAGGTTGAATTGTACTCCTGAGACGGTCTGTCTATCTGCCTGAATGATAGAGGAGATCTAAATAACTGGCTTAGCTGAGATACCTATCTGCAGGATGACTTCAGCTAAGTGCTGAGCTTCTGCTCCAAGTGATGCACCCAAACTCAAGAGGGGAGTCTGAGGCAGAGTCAGTGGGAGCCAGATTCTTTCTCCCACCTCCAAGGTATTTGCCTAATTTAAGAGTCCTTCTCAATGGAGACATTCTTTAAAGCAGGAAAATTTTAAAACAGTTCTCCCTGTGCCTCTGATATCACAAGTCTAACACTACCTTTGTTCCATTCAAATCCTCTTGAAATCCAAAAGCTGCTATGAAAGCACAGATGCAATTTTTCCTCTGTCTTTTTGTTCTTTCTTTAAAGGAGCAACAAACACAACAAAAAACCACAATTGGAAAAATTCAGGAAGAAAATGCTCAAGGCTACAGCATGGTTTCTATCTAATTTGAATTCAAATAAGTTTTTCATTATTTCTAAATTTAATTATAGCCTTCAAATGTATAAAATTGCATGTGAAAATAGTAAACAGATCTTAAATATACCATAGAACACCAGGCAGAATCACAAACACTGCTAATTTGCAGGGATGCTGTTTTCTTGATCAACGTGACACCATACCTTCCTTTGTGTCCTCAGCCAGACTAAGCAGATGGAGAAATGTCTTTTACATATACCCTGAAAATGTATATAAATATGTCCTTATCTGAGATTTAGCAAGGAGATTTGACCTTCAGAGGGAATTCTAGGACTCTTTCTCAGTTTTAAAATGCCCTGGAGAATATAACTGGAACTAATAATTTTCCAGAAGTACTGTTTAACTAACCATAATTGTTCTTATATCACATATATAATTTCCCAGTAAATGCAATTGGAATTTTCAAAACTTTCTGCATCTCTGCATTAAAATAGAATGCACGTGTCTCAGAGGACTTTTTATAACATCTCCTTTTGATCCCATTGAAACCTCTCGGCTCATGACCCCATTACATTCTCAAGGATCTTACTCATACGAGTAAGGGTCCAGGACATGATCCAGATACAGTGTCTGTTTCTCCTCCTTTGTTCTGTGTTTTCACAGAAGCCTATCTTCTTATTTTTCAGAGAACACAAATGAGAGTGGGGGTTGTAACAAACCATAATAAGTTTGTTCTTTTCAAATCCTGAAACAAATTTCATGCAACAAATGAAAAGTAGCTGTTTCACCCACTGGATTTCAGGGATTTTTGAGAGTAGAAAATATGTCAGAACCTCTTCAAAAAGTCATCAGATATATAATTTTTGAAGTACTAGATAACTTAATTCAGCATGTCATTTTAATAGCTCTCACAACAGCGTAACAGTATTAATGTGTAGTGATGGAACTAAAGGGGAACTTCACATATTCCTGAAGTTTGTTTGCTTGCTTGTTAAACAATCCACAGACCTCTTTTGGAACCTTTGGAACTCTGAGTATTCAACTTGAACACCCAGTATTTAACTTGCAGACAGAAAATGAAAAATGTACAACTGTTTCTTCTTTCCGGTTTTGGGGGACATTTTAGTAAAAGGAGATTGTACCCTAGAGCAAAATTTTGTACCCTAGAGCAAAATTTTAATGATGGATTGTGAATTAATTCAAACTCCAAATCTGTGTCATCCAAGACTAAGAATATTTGAAGGTTTTCTTCTGCTTCTGAGTTGCTATTAAATCTTTTTTGTTATCACAGATCTTTAATTATTATCTGTGAAGGCTTATGTTTAACACATACCATCTCCAGTGACAGTTTGCCCATTAGTGCTCAAATGGCATAATTCCTCTCACAATTCATGCACAGATGTGTACAGCTCTGGTTCTGGAGATTATAACATATGTTGATGCTCAGAGAAGGACAGAAGAATTTTTTTTCCTGCAGGGACTTATGTGCACAATGCATTTTTCATCTAATTGTCAATTAGAAGTATAATACTAGATTGGGTTTAAATGTCAAAAGTTTTGGTAGTGTGGGAGGCTAGAGGAGTTGCATCTGGAAAATATGCCAGAAACTTCTGTGATGTGCAACAGAGCCAGTCCCATCAAGCTCTGAGATGGACGTTCCACTGTTCAAGGCCAAGCCCACCAGTGACAGTGGCAGCATCTCTGGGATAACGTATTCAAGAAGAAGTAAAAACTGAGCAACTGTAGATGAACAGAGGAGTCAGAACAAGTGAGAGGAGCAACTCTGCAGTCATCAAGGCTGGGGAAGGAGGGGCAGGAGGTGCTCCAGGTACCAGAGCTGAGGATCCCCTGCAGCCCGTGGTGCAGACCATGGTGAGGCAGCTGTGCCCCTGCAGCCCATGGAGGGCCCTGGGGCTACAGAGATCCACCTGCAGTCTGTGGAGGACCCCACAACAGAACAGGTGGACACCTGAAGGAAGTTGTCATCCCATGGGAAACCCTTGGTGGAGCAGTTTTGCTGGCAGAACTTCTGAACCTTGGGGACCCACGCTGGAGCAGTTCATGAAGAACAACAGCATGTGGGAAAGACTTATGATGAAGTTTGTGAAATGCTGTCTTCCATGGGAGGGATGCCACACTGGTGCAGGAGAAGAGCTGGAGGAGAAAGGAGCAGCAAAGACAATGTGTCATGAACTGACCGCAGTCACCATTACATTCCCCATACACCTCTCAGGGGGAGGAGGTAGATAAAATTGGGAATGAAATTGAGTCCAGGAATGAGGGAAGGATGGGGGAAAGATATTTTAAGATTTGGATTTATTTCTCATTAGCTTACTCTGATTTTGATCAGTAATTAATTAAATTCATTTCCTCAAATTGGGTGTATTTTGCCCATAACAGCAATTGCTGAGTGATCTCTCCATGTCCTCATCTCAACCCACAAGCCTTTCATTATATTTTCTTTGCTATGTCCAACTGAGGAAAGGAGTGACAGAACAGCTTGGTGGGCACCTGGCATGCAGACAGGGTCAACAAAACACAAACATAATCATTGTAAATTTATATTGGTACAGTGGAAAATTAAGGAAGTACACTGTGTTATCACCGAAAGGAAGTGAATTACCCACCTAAAAAAATGCAGCAAGGAGGTAAGGTCGAGCTGCCCACTCTTTCTGGCACAGAGCTCCCTTTAGAGTTACTCCTTGTGCACAGAGCAAGTTGTTGCTTACTGGGGACTTGGGTTTTGAGCTCTCTGAGTCAGACCCTTACCCAGCCAGTGCCAGTTCCCATCCCATCTCAGTAGGGCCAGCCACCAGCTTCCATAATGAGGATATGCTATGAGTCCACTCCCACCACTTGGGGGTTAGAGAGACCTTAAAAAACAGTTCATGAGAAACAGAAAAAATATATATATGCATGAGTCTTGCTCATGAATATGCATGAAGTGCCATTAAAAGACTGGTGGCCTGACTAAGCGTTCATAGTTGCAACGCTGTCTGTTGCAACATTTTCCCTTTCGTGTGCTGAGGATTTTGATTTCATCTTTGGAAAAATATCTCCAACCTAGAGCCAGTGTACTCCTTCCTCCTTTAGTAAAGTTCATGATAACTTGGCTTCATTCCCAGTTGGAAACTGTCCTCTGCACTAGCAAGCCACTGGCCAAATTTCTCCCTGAGCAGCCTGAAAACTGCCAGACAGAAATGAGATCTGTAAAACCAAGCTGACAGCACGAGGTCTATACAGACTTTTCCAGGCCTTTTGCCAGGCCCTAGAGGCCTAGTTTTAAGAAGACAAATTGAAACCATAACTAGCTAGCTAAGCTCTCCTCAAACCTTTTTACAGTGACAAAACCCTGCCCTTGCCAGGCCTAGCCCCTAGTACTGGTACACTGCCAATGTCTCTAAAAAGACATAGCAGAAGTCAGGAAAATGTCGATAGAAGGAAATCTGAGACACACTGCAGCCTCTTCTGTGCGAGGCAGTCCAGCGAAATGGGGCAGTTACAGGTTCTGGAATTTCCCTTTGTGTGTCCTGCAGGTTTTCTGCTGGTACTGAAAAGGAGGAAAACGAGCCCCCAGGATTGAGCAGAAGTGCAAGTTCACAACTGAGAGAAAGCATGAGAGAAAAGTTAACCCAGAACCCACTCTCCCTGGATGTGATCCAGCAGCCCACTCCTTTACCTCAGGACACCATCGTCTTAGCAGCATCCACCACTGCTCCCACTCCCATGGGCTAGCTGGGGGTCCAGCTTGCCCAGGGGGTGATTTGAAAAAGCCAGGACTTTTATAACTAAGGGCAAATTATTACCAAAGTATTTTATGCATTGAAATTCATGTAGGACACAAGCCTACATCAGTTTTTAGGTAGACATCTTAAATACCACTAGAAGGTGACAAAATATTTGCGCTTAAGTGAATAACATGTCCTTTCAAGAGCAAGGAAGACATTGCCATTGCTTGATGTTTAATAGACTTTTCTTCTGTTTTCATTTGAATCAATGTATGCACAGGAATTACTAGGGCAAGAAAGTGGGGGCCTTTTTAGGTGGAGGCAGTCTTGTATAGTTAATGTGCTTTATTTCTCGTAAAGGTGTTGTCAATAAAGGACAAGTACATTGTGTGCTCAAGTATTAGTGGATATCAGAAAGAAAAGTACATAAGGTCCAGTGTTTGCAAAAGCAAACCATGCTTATGAGATATACAAATTACTACAGAGTCCAGTTCTCTGAAGACTTAATGCATTTATTTATAGCTGACAGATTCGGGACTAAAATTTTGGAACGAGTTCACATACTTTTGTTTCTCCTGCTACAGCTTGTAGTTG
>WAAG01054292.1:6379-43655 GCA_013390105.1 Tichodroma muraria | reverse complement strand
CACCACACTGAATGCATTGATTTCTAGTCCATATCACCACCCATTCCTGATTTTAATCTATTGCTTTTGGCATCTTCCCCTATTTCAAAGCAGAAGTTTCTTTCTCCTCAGAAGGACATACGTTGTTCTGTTCCAACAAATCAATATATTTATATAACTTCCTTTATGGGAACATTCTTTGAGCAGGTGCAAAGTTAATAATTCCTGCTGGTCTCTGTGTACGGTCAACACATCCCCTGGAGCCGTAGTGCCAGCAGCACCAGGTCTGCTCCTGAAAGACCTAATGGCCCCTCTCCTTTTTGTCCTCCCTGGTCTAAACATACTACATCCGTGCTCTAAACTTACTTTCAGGCTCTGCCAAGCTGCCGTTCACACATTTTGGTAAACTTAGCACAAATATGTGAGAGTTCAATCTTCCAGTTAATTGCCACAGGTAAAACTGTACATGCAGATGTCCAGAAATCAGCAACTTTGACTAAATAATGGAAATAATGGGTTTGCAAGTTATGGTATTTAGAGCAACTGACCCAGCCTTATCTCTGAAGTCCCATCTTCTCATGTTGACATCTACCCATTTTGGCATAGTCCCATGGAGACTAAAGTATACTAATGCAGTTATTTCTCTAGCACCAACTCAGACAGCTTTTACAAGAAACAGTGACTTTTTAAAATTTGTTTTATTCTTTATGAGGCATGTTTACTTCCTCTTTCTCTTTTTTATTTACACTCTGTTACCTTTTGCAGTCATAAGGTGTTTTGCTTAGGACCCAGAAAACCTCTAAAGATACTCAACAGTTATAGTAACTACCCTAGGTAGATTCAAAAAGCATTTTTCTTCTCTCTTATTTTAGCCAGTTGTGCTTTTGTTTGACTCTTCACCTGGATTAATATCCTCATAAGTATTTAACACAACAATATTTACGGATGGAAAAAAGCATCCTCAACAGGCAAAAATCAGGTGGTTTTGACTGACCACTTTTCTGTAATAGCATCTTTTTTATTTTTCTCTGTGTTAGCTTTACTGCCCTTGGACCTGGCACTACAGGGAGGTGGAACAGAACTGTGAATCTCAGCCACATCTGTCAAAGTTGCCTATGCTGTTTTCAGTGATGTGAACATTATCCATTGTAGAACACCTACAGAGCATGGAGTGGGTCTGCATGTGTGTAATACATAAATAAAGACACACGTATCCACACATAACCTATCATCAGAGTCAGAGAAACAAGTCACCAGCTTTTTACCCCTGTTATATAGGTCCCTAAATTTGGGCAGCTGTCTGCCACAGGTTGTCCAGTAAGTGCCAAACACCTTTCAGCCATTTCTGATGCACCTCACCACAGAATATCCTCTAGTAAAGGAAAACACAGCTGACATTTTGATAAAAACTCTCAGAGGTTATTTTTTCCACAGAACCAAACCAGTATTTGAGAAAGGTATAATTTGTGACTGCTGGGTTCTGTACTTATTTGCTGCTCCAGCACAGCATGGTGCATAATCTTCTGAGCTCTGTTCGGGACAGAGTGAGCAAACTGACCAAGCTGGTCACAATGCTTTCCTGGAATTAGAAGCACTCATTCTTTCCTCATGTTTTAAAGCTCTTTTCTTACGAAATTGAATTACAATCTGCAAGAAAGCTCAAGAGTCCCATATAATTATCACATACAAACTCAGGCTTCTGGCTCAGGGATATCCTTCTTATTTGGGAATAAAACTCAAATACATAGATTATCTAGTTAATCATATCCTAACATCTTCTGAAGCTTCACTGAATCTCTTGTTATTATTGAAAAAGTACAATCACCTATTAGCAATGAGTATGCTACTGCCAACACATTTCGTTTTCTAAAATGAAAGCTATTTTTAATTAACATACAATCACAGTTTCCCAAACATGCTTTTTCCTTGTGAAAATCTACAAATATGCCACGGGAAAAGACAGGAGAGAACAGCTGCACAATCACTAAGATTTCAAGAGGAGGAAAGATCACTCTGCAAGCATTTTTTTGTTTAGTAAATTTTATCATTTTCAACTATAAATTTGCTTCTAGGTGCCATATTTCCAACCATGCAATGTGACAATCTGAGCATTGCTATTCATACTTGGTTGCGTTTCCTGGCAAAAAATCATGAAAGGAAAAAAAAGGCTTCACATAGGGGAGAGATTCATGATAACCAAGGAACCAGATATGTGGGTGCCACATAGCATCAATGCAATGTCAACTCTGTTCCCAGTGAGATTACTCTGGCAGAAGAATGCTCATTAACACTATCAAGGGCAACACAGTCCAAATCAGAGATCAAGAAAAACACTAAAACCTTTCTGTTGTGCAACAAGTATCAAGAGCAATGACGGCTGAGTTTAAACAAGTATCACTTTTCTGAAACACTTGAAAAAGCTGTCAGCCATCCAGAGAAAATTGCATTTCAGAAATACTTAGTAGGCCACTCCAGTATTTCATTAAGTAACACCTTAATTGCTGCTTTTACAGGTCCACAGGAAAGTGAGATATAAAAGATGGAATCTTATGAAACAGCCAGTGCCCAGGCTGTGCCAGCCCCAGGCAGGGGTGATATGAGGATGGATCTGCTTGCTCTTTGCCATGCTGGACCTCAGGAGGCCCATGCCAGACAGCTCCTCCAGCTTTAAAGGCCTGGTATTGTTTGTTTGATATATTTCCTGCAATGCTATCATGTGTCCCACACATGCTCGTGTTGTTTCAAAAGCTTTCCATTCAGTCATCATCCAAACCTCCTGGCCAATGGCAAGGCTTTTTCCCTAGAATATTTCACAGCAAGTCCCGCACAGGTTTATCAGGTCTGCTCCTCCCATTTGGTTTGCCAGCAGTAAACTGTCAGTGTGAGCACAGTTTCACAAAACAAAATTTAAACTAAACATGTAAGAAATAAAAATTTTAATTTGAATAGCAAAACATGACTTACAGAATCTTGTTTGCTGTTTAACTTGTTTGCTCTTTCAAAAGACCCCCCAAACTGTTGCTTACACAGATCCATTCCCAGCCTTTCCCCTCCTCTCATTCCCCTTCAGCCTCCTTGGCATGTACTCAGTGTTCAAAGGGACCAAGAGGAAACAAATGGAATTCTGGCAGTTCTTAGGGAAGACTAAATTATGTGCTGCCAAACACCTCCTATTTGTGCTGAAAAAGGACCCAAATTCCACTGAGAAGACAGCACCAACAATGTTCAACAGTGTCCCTATAACCCAGATTTGTGTTGATTTGCTTACTTTCCTTAGATATAGTTACATAAATCCATTCTCTTTCCAAGCTGCATTAGGAAAAGTGTCGCCAGCAGTTTGAGGGAGGTGATTCTTCCTCTGTGCTCAGCACTGGTGAGACACCTCTCATCATTCCCCAGGTCGCTGTTTCCAGTGCTGGGTTCCCTATACCAGACAGACATGGAGTTACTGGAGGTCAGCAAAGGGCCACAAAGGTGATGAGCACTGGTTATACAAAGGAGGCCTCAGAGGGCTGGGGATGTTCATCCTGTAGGAGAGAAGCCTCAGGGTGTCTTATCAGTGTGGGTGTAAACATCCAATGAGGGCAACAAAGACAGCAGAGCAAGCTTCCTGTCAGAGGTGCTCAGTGAGACAAGAGGCAATGGGCACAAATTCAAATTCAGGAAATTCTGTCTTGATGTAAGAGAACTTTTTTTTACTGAGCAGGTGATCCAACACTGAAACAGGCTACCCAGAAAGGTTGTGGAGTCTCTGTCCTTGAAGTTCTTTAAAACCCAACTGGACACAACTCTGAGCAATCATCTATAGTTGATCATGTTTGAGCAGGGGCTTAGACTTGAGCATCTTTGGAAGCCCCCTTCAGTCCTGGTGATTCTATCATTCTGTGAAACACAGGGAAATGTGTTTCACACATTAATGGGGCAGTCATACTACCTATTCTTGATATCCACAGTAGCTGCCCAATTTCACTAAATTCCCACAAGGGTAGCTGAGAGAAAAAGTGCTCCTCCAAGGCAACCTTTGGAGAAGAGGAACTAGTGACTCAAGCCACCTCCCTCCCCTCACTGATTCCAGGAGTGAAGAAAGGCTCACCTCATAACCCTGGGCACAAGCACCAAAGTGATTTAGGCTACCCCAACTTATTCACATGTACTCTGGCTGCTTTGACATCTGCCCATGTTCACACGCTCACTTGCCCACTAATTCTGCAGGAGCTGAGGTAGCTGGTAGTCATCCAATACCTCTGCAGCCTCGTGAGGTCTGTGCACTAAATGAATTCCCTTGTATGGTGCATGTTTTTCTTGCTCTTCCCTGGTTTTGGGAAGTAGGAATGAGTCGTGTGGACTATGCCAGAAGCAAATGACAACACTCTGCCAGCTCAGCTGTGCTGGCAGGCACTCATTAGGCTGGGAGGAAAACTGTGGTTCATCCCCACCCCTCTGCCCACTCCCAGCCCACAAGCTCCCACAGGAACGTGCTAACTCCTGGGGACGACATGTGAAATCCAGGCATTGAGCAAGCAAGGGTGATGGGCGTCTTTGCAGTCTTTGACACAATGCAAATCTATAAACAGCACATCAGTGTATAGACTCCAACAAACACACATATACAGGGGTAACAAAATCCCAAACAATTAATGCTGGGGAAAGCAAAGATCTATGTCTATAATCGACAATAGCAGCATAATTTTCACATGATTTTTAAGCAGACTGTTTATCAAATTTCCAGCCTTGTGCTGACAACTATAACTCCTAACAACTCCCAACATTGTTCTTTTCTCTCCAGGCTGTGTCAGATACTGCCTTTACTCCACTACCAATGCCAGCATGAAGGATAGATAGAAAGGCTATCAAACCACACAGATGCCTTATTCCTTCAAATACATTTATTATTTCACAGAAGAAATTTGGAGCTAAAGTCTGTCTTTCACACACAAAACAAACAACAGTCTCATACCCAAAGCCTCATGGAAATAAGTATCCAAGGAACTATATGTTTGGAAAATAGGAGGAATTTTGCTATCCCCATGGAGCGACACTCTTTACTAGGGGCTGTAATGACATGATAAAGGACATTGGTTTTCAGCTGAAAGAATGTAGATTTACCCTGGATATAAGGAAGACATATTTTATAGAAAGGGTGGTGAGGCACTGAAACAGGTTGTTCAGAGAAGTTGTGGATGTCCCATCCCTGAAAGTGCTCTAAGTCAGGTTGGACAGGGGCTAGAGGCAGCCTGTTCTAGGGAAGGTTCCTGGCCCATGGCAGGGTGGCTTGAATTAGATGATCTTTAAGTTCCCCTCCATCCCAAATTGTTATACAATTTTATTTTCCTTAAGCAATTAGTGAAGCATCCCTTCACATCTGTTGTCAACACAATTTCTAAGTCAGCTTGCATGTAATAGGGATGATGTTGAGCCCTGTCCTATACCTTGCATAGGAACCACTCAGGAAAGCCTTTTTTTCTCCCAATACATGCAAAAGATGAAGATATTTTAGTGGAGGTTCTGGCACTGTGGTATGATACCAGCTCTTAAGATTTTGACACGATATAAGTCCTACACTATGATTAAAAAGTAAAAAGGGGGTCAGTCAACTTAGAAGGGACTTTCTCCCTTCACTGTCTCTCCTGTAAGCCAATTCTCCTCATTGGCCTTTACTTCATGATGTCATGGCACCTGCAGATCTCCAGACTCCCACAGGACAAGACCTGCCTCACTCAGCTCAGTCCCATCTTCCTACTCCTTTCTCAGAATCCCTGGATCTGAACACAGAGCAGCTCCACACCTGCACTTTGCCCACAAGAAAGAAGGGCTGCAACAACCTGTAGGAGTGGAAGATGCAAGCAATCCACCTCCAGGTGTTTGCTGTCAGGACAGAAAAGGCAGGCAGGGAGCAGCCTGCCAGACACTGGCAGAGGTAGCAGGGGCAGAAGGCACCCCAAACAGTGACAGCCAAACGGGGCTGGGCAATGCAAGCACAGTGGCACGCTCTAGCTGACCCTGCCAAGTGCGGCTGAGCGCTACGCAGACTTCAGAGGCCCCGGCCAACCTCCACAGTTCTAAGACTCAAGAACTTGCAGACATCCTTTCAGTAGTTACTGTGGGACAAAATTATTTTCTTTATTTTATAGGGAGATTATCAGGTATGGGTATATATATATTTTCATATTTTTATATTGCCCATAGTGACCTCAGGACCATGTTGTTCCCTTTGCCCAGGAACAAAACTGACCCTGAACTAAAAGCTTCCTCCTTCATACAAAACATAGGGCTCTATTTTAAGTTTTTAACCTGCCATGACCAAAAAATAAGAATTAACACGTATATATGTATGAGGAATAATTTCTTTGTTGTGCAGGTGACCAAGCACTGGAACGGATTGCCCAGAGGTTATGGAGCCTCCCTCACTGGAGATATTCAAGAACCATCTGGACACAATCCTGTGCCGTGTGCTCTGGGATGACCCTGCTTGAGCAGGACCAGATGACCCACTACAGTCCCTTCCAACCTGTCCCGTTCTGTGACTCTGTGTTTGTGTAACACCATACTGAAATTAGAAACAGTCATGATTTTCTAAAGATAACATAAACCTCAAACTATGGATGAAAAAATAGGCTAGGTTCTGATTTATGTGGCACTACAGCAAAAACTGGAACAAATTCAGTGATTTCAGATTACTTTACCGGCTTTACCAAATATCAGATTCAGGCCTGTAATCTCTCTTTGTAAAAGAAATGGAGGAAAATAGAGAGTAATGGCATTAAGTAATGCAATTATCCAACCAAATTGAATAATAAATGCAGAAAAGAGGTTTAAGCAAAAGAAGAGATATATATTTTTAAATTTTATTTGAAATGAGATGGATATTCAATTAGATTCAAGCAATAAAAAAATAATTTGAAATGGTAAAACCTGTACAGGGGGATGCTCTAACATAACAATGGCTGATATGTAGGATTTTTCTGTCTAGGTGACTAGGAAGCTAACATTGAACTTACTGGATCAAAAGTATGTATTTGTTTTCTGTTAATTCTGGAATAAAGCAAAAGGGTGTTCCCTACATTTTCAACATGAAAATCAAGGGCAGTTCCAGACCCACAAGTAGCTCCACTGCTGATGCAGCCCTGCGAACCACAGTAGGGCTCTATTCAAAGCCTGATGCTGAAGCCAGCAGCTTGGGTAGAAACAAACCTGCAGACACATGGTCTGAACATGTCTGCCCCCTTTTCTCATTTGGATTGGGAAATTGCTTACAAAAAGTCATAGTCATAAAGTTTCCTCCTTTACAAGTGGACATAGATGACAGGACAAAGTGTAACTTCCCTGAGTTGTTCAACGAGACACGAGTGCCCAGAAGAGTTTCCAGGCTCTACCACTTAGTTTTAGACTTGGGAAGACAGGGACAAAATCCTTCTTTTGCTTGTTCTTTCTCCCAGGCTCTTTCAGACCACATGGAGGAGTGTCCACATTTCTGGAGAAAGCTTAGGCTCTGAATGCTCAGCTGTTTTTAAGAAAATTTTTGCCTCCCCCTTACCTCTGTTATTTGGCTTCGGTACATCATAGCTCAAACTTGTTTGTGGTTTATTTTCTTCCAAGTCCACTTCTTTTCCAATATTTCAATAAAATTTAGTGATTTATATGTTCTATGGAATTTAGTGATTAATTTCTGACGAGAACAATCAGCTTGTTAATGCTGAGTGTCAGACATACGTGAGTAAATCTGTTGCCATAGTTTCCTTTTGCTATTGGTCCAGTGTCTACAGACAGTGGTGATCAGTAAGTAACAAGGAGATGTGATTTGAGGAGGAAGACTGATTTTTCAGCAATGGAATGAGTATTTTCTTCACTGGACTGTTGTCCAGTAAATTTTTTCCTTGTAAATAATAATCTTAAAACGCCTGCAGAATATTTACCTTTCTCTAATAATTCATATGATGAACACCACTGCAATCACTTAATTATCCATAATGCTCCAACATCAGAGCCTTGATTGCTGTGACAATTTTTTTTGTACTTTATATGAAATATAAGAGTTTTTGATTGCTTTCTCTGAGGTTTAATTCTAGAATACGGATTCCAACAGTCTTTCCCTCACAAGATGAGAAATCTGTAACCTCCTGGATATTAATACTTCAAAGTGGCCACTGGAGCAAACTACACAGCAGCATTACACAAAGGCCACTTTCTGAGCCTTGCATTTCGAGTGGTTTGTACAATTTTAGATATGTCAGAGATCTATCCAATTCAGTACTGCACCTTCTCTGGGATAGTTGCTGTAAACATCTCTGTTTTGGGGGAATATTGACAGGGCATGCCTGAACATTATAGCTTCCCTGAGTACGTTCCAGTGTTCTGGAACCAGTCAACATTTGTGTAGACTGTAAACAACTATTTAGTTTTGTTATTCCAAACTGTGTGAACATTTCCTCGGCCTGAGATACAGCTTTTTTTGTCAATTTGTAGAAACTAGTGTCAATTCTAGCATCAATTAAAATGCTGCTTTTCTTTTAGATAAAGATTATTGAAGGTTCACGTTTGGGGATAAGGTTTTTTAGACTTTAGCCACTGCCTTGACTTCATCTACATATATGTACAATTTATTTTTCTTCATTTTCATTTGTTTGTAAATAAATATTCATCTATTCTGTCACAATGCTATAAAAAAGTAACACGTACTTTGTCTCTGCTTAAATTATAGGATGTCTTATTTGCTATCAGTTTGGTTTTTTGTTAGTTTGAAATGTCATTTTACTCTTCTGTTTGATATGTGCAAAGCCAAATTCCCTAAGTTGATATGCTTACCAAGAAGTACTTTTACTGTTCACCTTCCAGACTCATTTTGATTTGAGTTTGAATCCATCAGGTGCCTCTTTAGGACTGCACCTCTGACTCATAAGTCATTGTCTTTACTTCATAGTACTCACTTCAGTCTTCACCTATACCCATATTCCTATCACAACCCTTAAACAGTAACTGCCTTGCCTTCTGCAAAGGTGGATTAATCAAATCTTTGCTGTTTAAAAAGTCAGTTGTCTTTGCAGTCAATGGGGGGGGACAGAAATTTCAGTGATTCACCCTATGCAGGGAGAGACATCTGAAAGGGGCAGGATGAATATATGCATGTGCATTTTAAGATGGAATGAATCAGGAAGAGTCTTTTTCTTTCTGCCACCTGTAGAGGCAGCCCTGTAAACCTTCTTAGATCTGAAATTGGATTTCTAAATGCTTAAAGTGATGCATTGCTGTGACAAACCTTGCTCATGGTTATACAATGATGGCAGTGGATAACCTGATGCTGTTCCTGATCTCACATTTGCCAAAGTTGATTGTTATTCCTATTCATCACAACATTTATTCAGGTGTGATTAATGTCATTACAAGTGCAACATGCTGGTGTACCAAATTCAGTCCTTCCCACAATGCTATTTACTTCCATCATAGCAGTGGGAAAATTCTCTTCCGCTCTTTTCCAGGCCCCCACAAACCAAAATAATTTTAAATAGCTGAACTGCAGAGATCGAATTGTTCAGGATTGCTTCATTATGCCCTTGTCATTTCCTGCTTTTTCCTCAATATAGTTCTTAACCAAGTAAAGTCCTGGCCTTTAAGAAAAATCTTTTTTATTATTATTAAATACAATATTCTTTTGCAACAAATTTCTGACCATCTAAATGCAATATTAATTTCTCCAACTCATCCCAAATATCCAGCTCCCTCTTTACCCAGCAGAGTCCCTTTAGCAGCCATGTCCAGTGGTGCAAGGCCCAGTCTCACTGCTCCAGATTCTCAGGGAGGAGCAGGTACGGTGAGCATTGTGTGGCCCTCCTCTAATCTGCTGGGAATAACAGCAGCCAAGATCAGTGTTCGGACTGGTTTCTCTCTGTTCCCAACTCACACAGCAGTGAGAAGGTTTCTTTTGCATCTAGTTCATGCTCCTGTGATGACAACTGTGACTTGCAAAGGATGGAGTAAAACTCTGAGCAGTGATATCAGCACATGGTCTATAAATAGTGTTGTAACTGAAATAAATATAAGCTGATACATACAGACACGCTTCAAACCTTCGTTTCCATTCCATTTCTGCATAAAAAGGAGTACCCCAGACCCTGGTGTTAGCTGGCTTTTGCACACCCATGACTGCTGTGCATGAGCTGATTTCAACAGATCATTTTGACCTATGGGCTAAACACTACATTACTAAAAACCACATGATGGTGTTATGGCCGATGTTAGCAGGAGTGATTAGCAGGAAAGCAGATTACAGCTTTTTATTTTACTAAAAACCTTTCAAAGTCAAAATAAGGTGTTTGTATCATTGTGGCTAGTGATCCATTGGCTTGCCCCAAATTCATTACAAATGAATGGTCAGAACTATCCCTTGTGACTGCTTCAGATGGAGCCTGATTAAATGCAGAGGATATATATTACTGAGATGATGAATCATAATTCTGCAGAATGAAATCAATGGCTTTACACCTTTGAGTTGGACACTGAGGGCTGATCGAAAATGTTACTCATACAAACGAGCAAACACATGAATACAAGTACACAGCTTGGACAAGTAAAAGGTATCTAAAATTTGATCAGAAGTAGTCTTGACTATGACAGAAAGCTAGAAGAAAACCTGAAAATGCTTTCCCTAAGGTAGAACTTTCAAATAAAAATTTTTTCTTTGCACTACTGTGAAATGCAAGGTTTTTTCATCACTTTTGATATTATGATTTGGAATAAATGTAAAAATTTTACTTAGAGTGGTTGGATGGCTCATTTGAAATAACATTTTAGTTCCTTCAATCTAGCTCTAAGCTGGCAGGTTGATAACAAGGATGAGATGCCCCAACAAGTACCCACTGCTATGACTTAAGTCACTCCAGTCAACTCAGCTGCTGAGACACAGGGTGACCTGGGTGGATATCTCAGACACCTTAGGTCCTTTCAGGTGGCACTAGACACCTCCATTTAAGCAGATGGATCAGCCAGATGAGGTCTTGCCCTCCAGACTTAGACAGCTAACTTAGAATCATAGAATCTTTAGCTTGGAAAAAACATCTACGATCAATTCCAACTGTTACCCCAGTGCCACTGTGTTCACCACTAAACCATATCCCCAAGTGACACAACCGTGTGTCTTTAGAACACTTACAGGAATGGTGACACCACTGCTTCCCTGGGCAGCCTATTCCAATGTCTTACCACCCTTTGAGTGAAGGACAATCTAAACTTCTTCTAATGCAACTTGAGGCCATTTCCTCTCACCCTGTCACTTGCTATGTGAGCAAAGAGACCAACCCCCACCACCAACTTGAACCTAACAGTTAAATGTCACAGTGCCCTGTTTCCATAGCAGAGAAAAGTCATTGCACAAAAACTTTGCTCACTGAAATTGATTCATCAAGCTTATATCTAAAGGCTTCCCCACTGGAGTCTATGAAAAATGCTTGCCTTCTCTTAATCCCCACTCATGCTATGCAGGCAGCATCTGAAAGCTGGGCGGGAATTAAGGTGTTTCTGATGTTGCTTAACACACTGATGCTGCTGGGCAATGCTGTGTTAGACACCAAGCTGTGAGCCTCCCTGCCCACTCCAGCAAGCACACACCCAACCAGCAAAGAGGCCATGTGCAGCCAGCTGCTGTGTCAGCAGTGCCCAAGGCAGAGCTGACAACTCACCTGCTCTTTGTGCCTGTGCATAGATCTAACCACAGAATCATGGAATCGTTCAGGTTGGAAAAGATCCTTTAGGAACATCGAGTCCAGCCATTAACCCAGCACTACCAAGTCCCCTCTGCTACTTCATAGAATAACGCACAAGAGGTCCAAATCACAGCTGATCTCATTTTTCAGCCTTGACTTCTATCTTTAATGGATACTGGAGCAAGAAGGTCAAAGCTTCAGAATGAAACTGAATTGATCCCACCAGGACTGAATTTAGAAGAATACACTGACAACTGTTCTTCCTCCTCTAGGAGATTCCCTTTTAGAGCTTCCAATCTAATTTCTGTCATAAAGCACAAAATTAATTCAAATTTTAATATGGCTTTAATGCAGACTGAAAACATGAGTTCTTTAGTGCAGACTGACTCTTATATCGGCAAGCCCAGCATCAAAAAGCAATAATGCATATAACTATTACCTGGTGTTTCCTCATTAATTAACACATGTTAGTAACACTTTGAAATCATTCATAGGCAATATAGATGAGCCTCACAAACCCTTCTTCCTGGAAAAATTTAAGTATTTTTACAGATGACAGAGCAACTAGCAAGGTTATATATTGAGAGAAAAAAAGAATGCATGCTGACATTAATATTGATAGAAACTGCAAAATGAGCAAAAAGGACAAAGCAAAAGGAATGCTGGCTGTCTCAGAGGAGACTCTATGTCCCCAGTACAGGAACCTCATTATTATTTCATGACCGGAATTGCAAGCCCCTGGGCCTCGTGTGTGTCCTTCATAACTAAAGACTAACTGCAAATACAACCCAGTAAATCTCAGCTATGAAGCATGTGAAAGCTGTTAGCTATTCTAGTTTTGACTTCATTTATACAGTACAATAGTTCTGCGAGACAGCATGGTAAAACATACAACATTCCATGGGTCCCAAATATGAATCACAGAACATAGTCTTTCTGTTAAAAGATGCCAGAGGGAGACAGGGAGGGAGAGAGAGAAAACATCTCATGCTACAGGACAGCACAATTTCATCATTTCATACATTAAAAGTAATTGGAACAATTTCTTCCAACTGTTTTAAAATGAGAGCTCTACTGGAATAAATTTTTATAAAAACTGGCTACTGTCGCTGTGCTAATAAAACTGATAAATTGCTCAGCTGAATCTATGTGTGTTCAAATATGCTTTTTCTGGTGAAATAATAAAAGATATACAAAAAGAAAAAACAGAGAGAGATACAGTCTAAATTCTAGTAGCATTTACCATGGCCAAGAATAATAAAATCTGTACTGAAGAAAGAGGAGAATATAGAAGAGACCAATAAACACATCACACATCTGTAGAACCATATCATCCATCTTCATCCAACTTCCATGCCTCATCCCACAAAGGTCAAGTCTGTCGTGTTTTGGGCTTTTTTAAAGAGATGCCTACTTTTCAGGTCACTTTCTAAAATGCTTGCTTTTCTAAGACACAGAGTTCAAGAGTTATATTTTTGATGATGACATAAAAAGGTAAACAACATTTTTGATTTGTGTATATCAGTGCATGAAGAACTCCTTCAGCAAAATACCTGGAAAACTGCTATGAAGGAACATCTCTGGGACAGGTCATAGAAATACATTCAACAAAACAGAAAAAAAGCAATAGTGAGACAGATTAAAAAATATGGAGGAAAACAAATGAAAGCTATATAAACACTTAAATTATGAAATTCACAAAAAACATTGTCTGAATTCCTTCAGTTTAGCAACCACCAGGATAAAGCAATTGATGGAGGTTGCTAAGCACAGAGAAGCTGACTCAGAAATCTTTCCAAAGGTCTCAAAATTGCAAATCTAAAATACTAGCCTACAGTTCCATTAAATCGTCTAGGAAAATTTAATTTTGTTATGATTCACTGTCCACCTTTGGTAGATAAGGACCCACTGATGAAACTATTTTAGAAAAACAAGCAAGACAAAGACATTATTGTAGGTTATGAATCCTGGAAAGCATGACATACAACTCTAATTCTTAAGGGGCAGGATGCTTTTTTCCTAACTTAGAGCTATTTGTCACTGAATTGTCCATGGGAATAGCTGACATCCGTGGAACTGAACTACAAAGGTGCTCCATAAAAAAGGAAAAGTAACCATAAAAAGACATTTTCATTTTCTAGCAGAGCTGCATTTGCAGAGACAAGCTCGAGGCTTTTGCCAAAGCTGACCAAGGAGGATCTCTCCCAGTTGAGGGGGAATTGTTGGAGGTAAGAGGCAAGGGCAAAGAGCCTGGACAGCCTTCATATGGCTGTGCCTTTCACAGCAACTGCTACTCCCAGGTGATAGGAGACAGCAGTGGGTGAAATATTTTTATTCCCAACCATGATACTAAGCAGGAACTGCACTGGCAGCTACCCTGGACTATTTAAGTCTGTAGAATATGGAAAGCTAGAAATATCAAACACTGCCTTCCTTGGCATTACCTCATGATTACTTCACTCATCACTGGAGAATGTGGAGGCAAAAAGGTTTAATATAAAAACGGGTGTTGGTCTCTCTAATGATTCCAGAGGTTGGGAATGATATAATCTCTTTGGGGATGATATAATCTCTTTCATGTTTATTATACTTCTGCTATAAAGCACACAAATTAAAGTGATTGTAACAAAAAACCAAAAATATCTTGAATGAAAAATAGTTAAATAAAGGTAAATATCCTTTCTTTATAATCAAACACCCTCTTCACCACTGAATTGCACCCAGAGCTTTTTTAATTGCAAAAATGCCCCACATCTTTAGCATAGGAAAATAACATCTATGGTGGGATTTAAATCAGCTCGCTCTAATGCTCTCAAATTTTGGTGTCTGTACTAAGCTAGTAATCTAGACCAACAGAAACACAGTCATCTCCAGGTAGAGACTCAGCAAGTTGATCTAAGACACTTCTAGGATCAGATGAGTCATACTTTGGAGGTGCTGTCCTCTCTCCATTGATTCTCCAGACTATCATGTCTAATAATCACTGATTAAATTAGCTTTCCTGAATTTGTCTGATCCCTTTTTGGCCACATTTATATCTTGGTCTCCACAACATCCTGTGGAAATCAGCTTCGTAATTTAATTAAGCGTTATACAATAATTTCATTGGTGACCCTCTTTCTGCCACTGTGAGAAAGAGTGACTATTTCTTACTCACCTGCTCCTCATCAGAACTGAAATAGCCAGACTCTGTCCAGCCTATGTACCACATTTCTAAACAGCTTTACTCCCTTTTTCTATGCTTTTTAACATATTTACTAATTCTTTAGCATACAAGTGGCTATACATTTCTACTGTCATACTAGTTCCTAGACATTTTAGCTGCTATTTGATATGAACTGGTAATTTCAGACATCTATCCTCATTGATTTCCGTTTCCCCTCCAAATTTCTACATGTTATAGTCATCAATATATTTTGTCCCATAGGTATTGCCTTCCTTTTATTACCAATAAATCTACCTGACATTTTATATTCCTTATATTCAGTATTTTATAATCATGCTGCACCAATTTATAGTCAGATTTAAATCCAATCGTTATGAGCAATCTCAAATCATACACAAACCTTCTCTCTTCTCCAGCCAATTCCACAAGTCATTTATGAATACTTTTCTTTTTTCTCCCCTTCTCCATAAATTGCAAAAATATGTGATAACTGTTTTTATGTCCACTACCTTTTACCATATTATGAGTATATAAGTACTACAAATAACTTGGAAAATTTAAAACTAGACAGAAAATGCCTTAAATGTATTGTTATCATTAAAGGCTAAAAACTTAATAAAATATTTCATAGAGTCCTGCATTTTAACAACCTAGGAAGAAGTGTTGCAATCATTTAGGGCAGAAAAAGTATAATTTTACACCCAAATTCCTGGTTCATCTCCAATATTTGTCACTGAACAAGAATACAGTTTTTGGGTAGGCACCTGGTCTTGATTCAAAGTTTGAAAGCAACAGATAATCTACCAGGTCTGCAGCTGGATCAGGCCCTGCTTATGTTAAATGCTGTGCTGGAAGAGCTGTTAATTCTCTGGTGTGACAACACAGGAGAAAAGTTAAAATAAATTAAGGCTGCAGTTTAGGAATAAGATAAACAGTGGAATAAAATATAATAACAAAAAAATCCCCAAATTACCAGAATCCAGCATCACAAAACAGAGCAATGTTAAAAACTACTGTGGCATTTTCCAGGAGTTTGGAACACCTACTAAATCAAATCAGAGGACGCAATACAAGAAAAGTTCCCTGCCAGAAGGCAGAACTGTTTGAGCTGGTTATCCATGTAGCTGAGTTTGAGAGATTTTTTTCCCCCTTTTTATTTTTTTTCCCCTGAACTACTCCCAGAAGATTCAGTATAAAAAGAACCTGTTACAGAATGGCCTCTGGAAGTGAGCAAGGCTCCAAATGGTGGGCTTCTGGTAGCGATATTTTTCGATCTCCAAGACAAGAAGGAATACAGAATGAATGGTGTTCAGGAAACCTGCTTTTTCATGGTGAAAAACAATCCCTTTATCTTTCCTGATCAGAGTAGCCCTGTTGCTACGACCAAGCAAGAAGGGAGGGGAGGGAGTGTGTGTCAAGAAATAGATTCAAGAAAAGGGATCAGAAATCTCTTTTTTTGCTTATAAAAACTTGTATTATTATTTTTTGTTGGAAATGTGCATATCTTGGAAAGACATAGACTTCAAGGCAAGTGATATAAGGCGAGCTTTACGACAACATTTAAGTGCTTCTGTGGGTCCGGACTACTGACTAATGTAGGTCTGTTGCCTAATTACATTGGTTCATTTCTATTCAAGTAAATCAAGGTGATGTTCAGTACAAATGTATCAAGCATCCCTCTGGCAGCTTGAGTGCTCTTCAGAAATCTCACCAGGTACCTAAATAGCTATGCAAATCTCATCTCAAGTATTTAGTTGCTGCATTCCCTGCTCAAAATGCAACTTAAACTCTGTCACCTTTACTTTCTAAGAATACAACACCAGCATACAAAGCAGGCCAGACTCTGAACTCCTTAAGGCTGTGAATCCATGCCTTGCCTCACGTGGTACCATTTCTTAACATTCTGAAGGTCCCAGTTCCTCACACGCTGCCACTGTGAACCTGTGAAAATTCAGGTTGTCATTTGATTCTTCACGAAAATAGCCAGGCCTGTGAATAATCCTGTATTATATCAGTGTTAGTCTTGGGTAACTGTGAGTGCTAAGCTGTGAGTGCACATTAACAGAATGTGGCACAGCACGTGCCTGAGCAGCCTGGTGAAAGGACCGGCAATAAGTGTTACTGAGAAACAACACCACATATAGAGATGTACACACACAATAAATATAGGCTAAGCTGGTTTTATTATGCAGATGTGCTTAGCATTAAGAATGCCTGCACAGTATTACCATGGCCCTGCTGTGAGACAGACACTTAGGTAACAGCAAATCGATTGTAAATCTCAGGCCCATGTTGTCCCTCTTCTTCTCCCTTGTCCAATCTTTACCCTGTACTTTTGGCTCCCTGGCTTGCCAAGCCAGTCCCACTAAATCTGTACCAGCTCATCCTGACTCTTTCCCCCTCTTTCCTACTCTCCTTCCTTCCTGCCTGGTTCTTACTCCCTACCCAACACCCATTCTCATCACTCCTTTTACCTGTGCTTTGTCTTTTCCTTCTCTGACTTTTCATCAGCAAAAGCAGTGAGAGCAGTGAGGTTCATAGCATGCAAGATGGATGCACAAGGGCTAAAAAAACAGGTATGATTGTTGAAGCTACAGTGGAATTCATCTGGGCAGCATCTTGTTGACATTTACACAGTCTTGGCATCTTCAGGCACAAAGATAACACAATCATTCCCAAAGAGCAGAGAGGGATGCATGCCCAGCCTGCCAGCAGGGCTGTCAGCATCCTTCAGAGAGGCAGAGGCTGAATGGGAGGCATGGCAGCAGGATGCAGCATGTTTAAATGATGCTGAAAACTCTAAAATATTGGAGAGCATTTTATGATAAAAAATAGATTGCAAAGCTAAGTGATTTATATTGTATAAAGTCTAAGAAACCCAAGACAACCATGAAAGAAACACCATGGCTTACAGGTTGGGGGTGCAGATGCAGCAGGGAGGATAAGACTGATACAAACATTTCCTTTACACCTGGGTAAACAATCTCCAACTACCCTAAAGAACCACAGACTGGTCAGAGGAGAAAACACCGGAGAACTGAGGTTTCTCAGTAAAGGCTTAAAGTGGCTGTGTTTGTTTTTCCCAGAACAAATGCAGAAATGAACCTGACTCTTGCTGATGCCAGCTTTCCCCGATAGAAGGACATAATGAAAAGGGAAAAGGCAATGAGGCCAGAGATGTCATGTCACCAGTATTTCTACATTTTCTTTTAAAAACTAACTCTACTTCTCAAAAAAAACCCTTTTCAGAACATCTAGGAAAAACCCCTTTTAGGGTTAAGAGGAGCATTCAATTTACTTCTCTGCTTTGCTTGCCATATAGGTCTGTTACAAAAAAAAAAAAAAAGAAAAAAAAATCTAAGCATAGCTCTGTGTGTCTTCAGACAGCAGGGACCCCTTTCTNGATCTGACATGCATGGAAAAGCCCTGAGGAGCTACAATCTTCAGGATATCCAAATAATTACCATATTGAAATTTCCATCAAATTGTTGCCTGTCTCCAAATAAAGCCATTTCACAGTTGGCTTATTCTTCATTAATGTCATTCTCCCACCCTATTTCACTATTCTTGCTCCAAACCTTCTCAGAAACATTTTTTTCTTTAACTTGAAAAGAGTCACATTGATTTATGACTCCAAGAAGCTGGCCAGAATCCAGAAAACCATCCAGCAGCCAGCCTTTAACTTAATCTGTTCCATCATGAAAATGGAAGTGTTTTTTTAAATATTATTAATGATTACAGTCAATAACAAAAATGTCACAATCTTTAAAACTTTCATATGACCAGGAACAACAGAAAACTGAGCAACTGTACTACTAATGACAAACCGTTTGAAATTACTGCAAAGAAAAACAAGAGAAGACTCTTCTCCTCTAACACAGCATCCATAAATCATACACAGAATAATAACAGGGAAGTTATTGTAGTCAGTAGCAGGGAACGTGATTAAACCAGGTTATTTCTACCTGGGTGGTAGCCATTAGAAGTTGGATATCTAATCTAAACTAGTCATCAAGGCTCCAATGTGCAACGGAGAGAAACAGGCACCCCATTAGCAAGAAGCAATTCATTCCACACTAAAAGTATATATAAAAGGTGACAGGGATTAATTGCTCTCTGGAAATGCCTACTCTTGTTTGACTAACAAAAAAAGTCTGCACAATTAGTTTAGGCTAAACATTTCACTCCTAGACAACTAGAAAGGCCTGAAGAACTACTCTACCCACAGAGCTCAGACTGAGATGACTCTCCCAGTTTGGGGACAATGGCAGAGCCTTCAGCCAAACTGTGCCTCACGCCTTGTGACCCAGACCTAGGCACCACCTGGTTGGGGAAGCCCAGTGAAGGCAGTGGAACCTTTGCAGAGCTTGTGGGACAAAACATCAGCTCAGCATTACAGCAGCCCCTGCATAGACTCTTCCCAAGAAACTCTCTCTGCCAATACAGCCAGTTACCAACCAGCTTTAAACAGCAGATTTACAAAAAACAAAATCACACAGATTAATGTTCTCTGATTTCTCTGAACCATGTCATATACTCTCATTCAGATAATATATGCTTCTCTTAGATGAAAAATGGGGACTATGTTAACCTATTGATTTTTAAAGGTGTTTTTGACAGCTTAATACCATTGCTGACACTTCCACAGGGAATGACTTAGTATCAACTGGTTCCAGTCCTTGGTAATTAGTCTATAGGAAAGAATTCAACCATTTCTACAGTATTATGTTTCTATAATACAATAATTTTTCACTAAGGCATCATTAAAAGTTAACTTTAGAAAACAGCATCTATCTAGTGTTACATAAAGAATTAGTTGTGACATCCTCACTGTATTTACAATGCATAGTTTGGAGCACCAAGACATAGGTAAGTATCCTGAAAGTCCCACTACTCCAAACAGCACAGGTCATTTTGACATTTTTATAGAGGACTAAATTACTAGGCATCTGAGCACAGTGTAAATTAACTAAATGTGTTGAAGCACATCCAGACACAGTGAAGGGTCCCAGTTCAGATACCATGTAACTCTACTTCCAGGTCTTGTGATATGTTTCTCAAGATTCTTGTTTTTCTTAAAGAACTGTCCCCTGAATATAGGGCTGGCATGCAACCATCGCTAACTTCAGCCTTACTTAAGCTTCTTTGATTTGCTTTCAACCATGACATATACTCACTTTGTCCTTGCTTTTGTTCTCTAAAGCAGTTTATAAAACTTGAAAGAAAAGGAGTGCTTTGTATCATATGGAAAATAACTGCGCTGTAAGGAACAATACCAAGGCTGAAAAGCCTAAAATTAGACCTGTAAGCTTTGCTTTCATTGGCAGCGATGTGTGAACATTCATATTGTCCCAATCCCACATTCTACCTCTTTATTCTTGCTAAACACACTATTTTCTGAACAACACTGAAGTTTAAAATTAGCAAACCTGTCTTATTTAAGGGCATACTGACCTTGGTGATGGGCTATTTGGATTACCTTTAGGCCTTAATAGTGAATTACAAGATCAGCTATTTTCAAAAGAAGCAAAGAAAAAGCATTTGCAGGACAAAAAACTGAACATCTCTGAAATGGTGCCTGGAATAATAATGTAATTTCTAACTTGCTTTTTCTTTTTTTTTTTTTTTTTCCCTCCTAAGAAAACTCAAAAGCAAATCTAATAGCTGTATTTTTGCTGAAAGCAAGCTAGGGAGGAGTTCCTGGTGCTGGGCAATGTGGGATTTACAGGGATAATTTAGTCACAACAGGTTAGCATCTATGATATACCCATTCCCTTCTCAGCTATGCTCATTCAGTTCCTATTGCAGTCAACAGGGGAGACAAGAGCAAAATGTATTCAGAAGGTCAAACTTCATGGATTTTCAAGAAAGCCACAGAGAGGCTAAAGTGAAACCAATGCTTGCTACTGCCTTAAGTATAATTCAAGCAGTTGCTAGTGTAGTGTTTATTTTGAGTGTCTCCTTGCGGAATTTCAGGATAAAATATGAGATTGGCAGTGAGCCTGAAGGGGGTATAGTCAGAGCAGTCCAATTTCAACAGACTATCAAGATGAACTGTGGGGAGTTATTTTACAGGTTTATGGCTATAGCTCACTCTGAAGCACAGTGTTATTAGTATTTGTAGAGCACTGTGATATAAATAGCAACACTACATCCACCACCTAGATACCTGCGGTATGCTCTGACAGAGCACTTTTTAAATAATCAAATACCATTAAATGTGCCCCAAATGCTATACTTGAGATAGGATATTAGATAGAGATGTAGTGCAACAGTTATTTATGCATCAAAAATGCTGATGTGGATGTCTAATGCAGCACTAACATTAGCGGCCTTAGGCACTAACTCCAGGGTGATTTTCTGTCAGAAACCAGAATGAGTTCTAACATTGTTACAGCAAAGGAGCCAAATAGTTTCTTGGAGTTAGGACTAGTGGAAGCCTAGATAAAGCTGGTCCTGAACTGTACTCAGTGTTTCCCATTGGAAAATCTGTGGCCATAAAAAGTAATGTTTTCAAAGTAAGATGAAGAGCAGCTGGAGAATACTATTTATTTCATCACACTGATCTTGTCAGTATTTCCTAATATTTCCTACACCCTGGAAGCAGCGCAGGCTGCCAGTCAAGCTTTGCTTACCAGCAGCAAGCTCCACAGGTCACACGGTGGCATTTCAGACATAGCTGAGCTTTAGGAATAAGAAAGGAAGCTGATTGTGCCACTGAGACAAAATGGAGATGCTAACCACCAATTAACCACCAATTATCTCTGGAGCAGCAAGGAAACCTTGAGAAAGGTAAATACACCTTTCTCAGGATCAGAGAGTTTTGTCCTAGTTCCAGCCTCAGGATGAGGTAATTTCTTCCTGGGACAGCCCTTCTTTTGTTCCTAATAAAGCCAGGTAATTGCATCCTGGATTTTGTGGGTAGGAGGAACATGATGCGCAGCAAGACCATTTATGGACCTGTGGCTTGTCTCTTAGTTTCTATTCTTACATATAGAGAACTAATTTTATTGCCTTGGTAACTGGCATTTTTCAAGTTTCTATAATTCCTTCAAACACTTCTAATGATTTAATCATTATGAACATGCCTATGCTTGAGCAATAGTTCAAATTAAAATCAGTAGTGGATATGAACTACACAAGGCATTCCTGAGAAATTCAACATGACAACAATCTCATTCCTTCCTTATTCTTCAGAAAAGCATCTTGTTAATACAGTTGTGTTTCCAATGAATAATAATTCCTTAGACTAAAAGTACTTCTACATGGAGCTATTTTGGAATAGCATTTCCCAAAGAACATCAGGAGCAGGAGAACTTCTCTTTGTTATTCACTCTACTAAAAAATGTGAGCTCTCATTTTTCATAGAATCATATAATTTGGCTTGGAAGGGACCTTAAAGGTCATCCAGTTCCACCCCCCTGCAATGGCCAGGGACGCTCATCATTAGATCAGGTTGCTCAAAGCCCCACCCAGACTGGCTTTGAACATTTCTTGGGGTGTGGAACCTACAACTTTCTCTGGGCAACTTATTACATTGTCTCACCATGCTCATAGTGAAAAATTTCTAGCTAAGAAATTTTTGCTAATATCTAATCTAAACCTGCCCTCTTTCAGTTTATCTCTTGTCCTATCCCCTATGCTCTTGTAAAAACTCCTGCAGCTTTACCCCTTTTGGTACTGGAGGGCTGATACAAGGCCTCCCTAAGAGAAGGTATAAAACACATGGACCTAGATTCTAACAGTAATAAATTTCATATCATTAATTAATTCTTATAATGGATTCTCAGAAGTAGGATTCTTTACTGTGAGGGTGGTGAAGCACAGAAACAGGTTACTCAGAGAAGTTGTGGATGCCCAATCCCTAGAAGACTTCAAGACCAGGCTGCATGGGGTTTTGAGTAACCTGGTCTAGTGGAAAGATCTGTTCCACTCCAAACCATTCCACACTGGAAGGAGAATTACCACATAAAAATAATCAAAATACTTAAAGATTCTGCAGTGAGCTATAGAATCCTTTTATAAATATTTAAATTAAGTTAAATCTACTTTAAAAGAATCCCCACAGATCCCTAAATCCCCACACAAGCTATGCACACTGGTGCTGAATACTTTATAGATTTATATACTCCATAATATATCATATGGAGGTTCTGCACAAATGTCAGAGGTAGATTTGAAAATTCCTTCATGAATACTGTAGGTAAATGTAAGTTAGGCCCTCCCAGAGCCAACTTATAGAGCAGAGGTAATGGCACAATATCCTGAGTCTGTTCCATGTCTGTGCTTATCTAGACAAGCATGAAAATTTTCTCCAAGGTTCACACAGACCTCGGGAAAATGCAAGGTTAAACTTGTGACCTGGGTGTAACAGATGTGGGATGTTTATGTCTTAGGGAAAAATGGGTCATCATTCAAGCGGTCTGTGCAGTCTTCAGGCTTGCATTTTCTTGGAGGATCTTCATGGCAGGTGCCAGTTGTCACTAAATGGTGGGTGCTGAGGTGAGTTGCACTGGATTTCAGAAGTGCCCCAGCTCCTGGGCTTGTCCCCAGGACAGCCCCCCCAGCCTGCCCAAGGCAAACACCTGATGCTGGCTGGCTGTGACCACACTAGATGCAGAAATAGGACCTCAGCAGCATCCTCTGTGCTTCACTCCACACCACCTACTTCCCAGCCAAGAAAATATGTATTCCAGTTGAAAGCAGTCCAGATATAAGGAAATATATGCAATACAGATGCACAGGAGATTATACCTGAGACACAGAACTCGAAGATATCATCTGATAAACTTAGGAGAAAAAACTGAGACAGGTTGAGTAAGCTAGTGACTATACTCATAATGTTTTTGAAAAGCTACTTCATCTGCTCACCATAGGAAGGGCTCCTTGCCACTTCCCACCCGCTGTATTCTGCTTTTTCACTATTTGCAGCTTGTTTTGATTTTGGCTGAGTGGAAGATAGATATGGAAAATCCTTGCAGGAATGCCAGAGTGCAGGGAACAACCTTGCCTACTAATTGATGCAAGCTGCCTGGGAAGAGAGGCAGGATGATCATTTCCTCCCTGCTTGTTCATCTACTCCCCTGGGAACAAGTTATACTGCAGTGAGACATTAGGGCATGTGCTGTCAAAGTGCTTCTGGCAGAAAAAAATCAGTGAAGTATCAAGTGACTGAGCCCTGTCAGCTAGTCATGGGATGCAGGGCTGTTCCAGCCAAAGCAAAGTCCCACTACAGCTGAAGCATACCTTTAAAATTTTCATTTGCAATGATAAGAAGTCCTATTGAATAATCTGCTACAGGAATGGAGTAAAACCGGCAAGTTTGTTAAAAGACAACCAGACTTTGTGTTCTACTTTTAGAATATACACCTAAGCAGGAAAGTTTGCTGTATGAGCTCCTGAGTCTTGATGTACTGAAAAGAAATTGTATAATCAACTCTTACACATGGTAAATTTTCTTCTTTTGTCTTCCATAATGTGAACTTGGACAGCACTTAATAACAACTTGATGGAGCCTGATGGAGTTGAATTGGCTTATATCCAGCATGACTGGTGCTCCAATGACTCCATTTTTAAAATATTTTGCCATAATAATAAATGGGAAGTAATGATCACCCACAGTGGGCCAAAGAAGTAAGGGATTTTTCAAAGGAAAAATAGGAAGCACACAATTTATGGACCATTCCATATAAAATACATACCTTTCATTTTCTTCTGCTCTAGTACTTTTAAAAACACTATTTTTACCAGGTCTTGGTCTTTACATTGTCTCACCCTTGCTCCTCTGAAACAAGAAAGAGCAGATAATAATAGCCATTCCTGCCAAGGCTTACTGCAGTGACAAATCTCAGGCACAACCCGTGGATTAGCAGAATGCAACTGGTTATGCCTGTTTTCTACACTGTACTGAGAAATCCTCACATTTCTGTTCATTCACAGTCAAACTGAGTTCCAGGTAATGCTAATATCCAAGTCAAAAAGCTACAAAGCCTGTCTAAAATGGAATTTGTCTGTACATTATAGGAGAGCTTTACCATTTAGCTGTATGGTATGAAGCACAGGGGTCAGTCTCATGCTTCTTTCTAAAGGGTGACTTCAAATGCAAATGAGAAACTGGTATGACCTTATTTTTCATAGTACTTTGACAACATTGTATGCATGTGCAATGAGCATGTTGACACCTGTATTTTTTTATGCAAAGCCTAAAAAGGAAAAAATATGTCAAGGATTATGGCTAAGCTAGTAATTAAAACTGACATAAAAATTGTATGTAAATGCAATATAATGATGTAATTAATCCAATGTAATTAAAACACAGAGATAACAGAGAGGTGCACCGCCTTGCTATCTACTTAAAGAGCCCAGCCCATGCTCTGCAGTTCACTCATCAGATTAGTCCAAGTGGATCATCGTTATCACACCACCACCCAACAGATCATACCAGCAAAAGCACAGGAAACTGGGAGACGTGAATACCTGCTATTTCCACTTCACAAACATTCCAAAATTAGACTGCTGTTGATACTAATGATTTAAATGTAAGGTATATAAAATTTATTATTTTTATTACTTGTTGCTTACTAGTATTTTTTAATAATTTTGTTAAATTTCTCGTTCATCAACTACACACAAGCACTTGCTCCCGCAACAATTTATAAGTTTGCCAATATTACTAAACTGCAACATTTAGCTTCCTACCAAATACCTCAGAGAGCCAAGAGGAAAGACAAGCCTCAGGACCAGGTCACAGGCAGAGAACGATCACAGCTCTGTATTGCTCCCATTGCACCATGGGATGATTACACACCGATTTTAATCTGACACAATCCAGTTCTGCTGCCAATAAGGGTTATACTCTCCAAAAAAACAGATTCACTTTTGGAAAGAACTCCTTGCCTAATGTCTTGTGTATATCCCAGGATTTGTGTGGCCATGTGAAAGGTAGATAAGAAAAAAATGGTCATGCCTCTTTACCCAGAAAAGGAAAAAAAGGGTCATTTGGGTGAAGTAAACCACAAAAAAATAGGCAAAGATAATAGGAAAGTGAGGCAACAGGGAAAACTTTCATTTCTAGCAGATGTGACCATAAAGCCCTGCCAGGAAAGGCTGGGTTGGGCTGGAGGGAGAGCTCAGCTCAAGCTGGTGCCACGTTCCCCCTCCTGCATCAAGGAGCATAAATCACCTGGTGCTGGGGCAATCAGACATTGCCCAGACAGACTGGGGCACACCAGTGGCACACCAGAAGTCCACTGGAACGTGGCTTTCATCCAAATTTCTAGTCCTGCATCTTCATTCTCTTAAAACCCCAGATGTGGTCAGCCCCCAGGAAATCCTGTCCTACTTGTCTCTGACGAGAAGACAATCATCAATATGGGAATGATACCAGAACTGTGTGAACAACTCTTTTGAAGCAGAGGTTGTCCTTTAGTGATGTATGACACTGAAATACTTGAGGTGAAAAATTTACACAATTTGCCAAATTTTTTTCCACCTTGACTTGTAACAGCTAGAAAATGCTTGAGATCTTGTACAGCCTCTTTAAATTTATCAGTGCTAACTGAGCTCCTCCCATGACTGCAATTTCAGTTAGAGCACTGTGGTCAAGCACATGTGTAAAACAAGGTCTACAGTTCACTGAGAATAATGGTTTGGGATGCCATCCTCTGCTTTGTCATCAATTCTCTAAAAGCTCTTGGACAAGGTATGTTTCCGCCTTGTGCATCATCATCACATAATACTAAGTGAATGAAATCATGTTAAATTCTATAAATCTGCCAATATTGTAGTTGCCATATCCCATTCAAAATTGACAGCAGTGAAAAATTACATGGCACATAAATACAAATGCAAAACAATGAGCAACTTGTCATATAAATTCTTCAAAATCAGCTCTCCAAACAGGTTTTTACTTCAGAAAAGCAGAATTTTTAAGAGCAGCTGTTCAGTCATAAGATCAATGAATCATATGATGAGAGAACATATAAAGTCTTATGCAAATACTTCACATTTTATTTTTCAATCCTTCTCCCCACTTAGTTTCATGTCCCAAATGCCTTTGGATGAGCAAATTCCCCTGCACCCACACAGAGCTCACTGCCAGAGAGAGCCTGCACTGGGGGTGTTTCTGTGGTCATTTTTAGGAGTTGTATGTGACTTAAAACCATCTCAATTCTCCTTCCTTTTCTCCAACAGCTACATCTATCACCCATCTGACACACAGTATAAGAGAAGTTATTATGGCTCAGGTAGACATTGGCAGTTCAGTAGGGGCTTCCTCTGAGCACCTAACTCAGATGCTTCTGCCCTAGTACAGTTCTGATACAGTTTGTCTGCCACTACCTCAGAAGAAGCAGTTCAGAGAAAAGTGGCAATCAGATGGATTTATCATTAAATTCAATGTTTTCTGCAAATTCAAATTTTCCCTGCGAAGTTTTCTCACAACACCTAAAAAATCACACAAAAGTGGTGTATCTGTTAGTACTTTTCATATTAATCACCCTTTTTGTGAGAGACTCCACTCCTCAGTGTTTCCTAGATGTTGACACCTTTGCCTTCTGCTATCTTCAAATGTTATCCTACTCCCTTTCCTTGCTCCCCCCTTCTTTTTTGATTCATTTAAAATTAATCTCCCTAGCACTGAAATCCTCACAGATCTGATCCTGCCTACACCTCTGACATGATTCATGATCACACCTTCTCCTTTTCCCAGAGTCTCATCTTATTTAGGCTAAGAGCTTCTGAACACTTACACCTACATTTCTAGTCAACCCTGTGTGTTCGAAGCAACAGATTTCCCCATGTATTTAAATCTAGTCACTCACAGACGTATTTTGGTGGTTCAGCGTGTACTCTGCACTATTCAAATTCATTACTTGATCCAATTTTTTCCAGTAGGGATCAAACAGATCAGCTCAGAGAATGAGTCCTTACATTTACATGGCCTTGGACTTTGGTACAGTTACTTCATGAAGGGATTAATCCAGAAATCTACATTTCACCTTTAACTCTATGGTAATTTTCAATAATGACCATCAAGCCATCTTTGCATGTGTTCCTAAAGATTTCCCGATGTCAATATTTGTCAATAGTCAATATTTGTCAATAGTGCTGCCAATGCCACTGCCCACCGATGGCACACATTTCTTTTCACTGTACAACCATATCTAACTCACTTTTACTGTAATTTGAATTTTTGAAGCATGGCAAAGTAGCAGAGCACAGTTGTCAGACAGTAACTTTGCTTTCGTAACTTGTATGCATTTGTTACCTTTATAGTTTGTTTGTCACTTTCTCCCAGACTCAAGGTCTATGCAAGAGTACCTCATTAGTCAAGTGCCCAGAGTGATACCACTAACTTTGTTCATTCAGAACAAACCAAAAAATGCTAATTTCTGCAAACTTCTTGAAGGTCTTTTCAAAGGAAAACAGAAGTACAAGACTGAAATGGCTGCAAGCTGCTGTGTAGGTCTTCGTAGAATTGAGAATCTTGTAAGTTAAGAGTGATAAAACGCAGAGTTGGAAAAATAAGGGAATGTGTTAGTTGTCTCACACAGCTTCAGATGTTTAAGACCTTCTGAATATTTCAATACTGTCAACAGTAAATGGATAGGTTTACTGGGCAATACAAGAATTACAATCTCCAGCTATCTCTGTTACATATAACACCAGAACAACCTTGAACATTTCATGAACTCTTTCTTTTATCTGGAGATGGGCTGACATTGATATATTGCTATTGGTCTTCACTAATACACTCCTGTTGGCAACAGGAAGATGCTAGCAGCTGAAATGAGTCACATACTGCAAGACCTTGCAATTTATATGGAAAAAAGTGCAATTTAAAAAATATCTGTCTCCTCCTCAGCCTACTGTGAAATGCAAGACACCCACTAAAACTCAAGTCATAGTCAAGCAGTTATTTTTCATATATTTGAAGTGCATGAAGTTGCAATGTAATTTTTTATTTTAAAATTACTAGCTTTAATTCACCACCATTAAAACAGCAATACAAAGAAATGATAGGAACANTGGTTACAAACATTTGAAGATGGAAATAACCTAAAATAATGTATCTCACAAGCAGTAGAAGTAATTAGCCCACAGTTCTCTAGCTCATTCTCATCTAAAGAAAGCAAACTGCTTTGTGACTGAAGGACTTGAACTGACAGGTTTTGTTAAGCAAATTGACAACATAGACATTACAGCATTAGATGATAGGTACATACAATAGAACTATTTATAGCATTATGCAGGAATAAAAACCACAGAGAATGTTATGTTAAATAATTGTAACATTTTCAGTCTCCTGTATTGAATCTTCCTACCACAAAATTCCACATCCCACGAAAAAAGAGAAAAAGAAAAAGAAGTACATAGGCTGTGTTTCTACTCTTCAGATTTACAAGAACATCATCTTGGGTCTCGCACTACAATACAGAGCTAAGGCACTAAAGAGAGGGATTCAACAGAAAATGCAGACAGACACACAGAAAGAACACATCTGTACCAACATCTGTTTACATTGTACTGTGACTTCTTACAGACTTCTCTTTGAAAATACCAGATACCTTTTACATACCCAGAGATATCTAGACAGAAAAACCCAGCTGTTTAGGACATATTCTAGGGTGCATCTACACTACAGCTCAAGATCTGGAGAACAGCGTGTGCCTCAGACAGCTTCCCACTCTCTGGCTTTGCCACTGTGAACAGCCCCATGGGGGGAAGCAGAACCTGTATGAATGTATCCTAATTAGCTCTGCAGGAGGCAAACCCAGCTGCTGCTACCAGGCATGGATTGGTTCAAAGTCACTCCATTAAATCCATGTACATACACCCTATCTTTCTGCACAGGTTGTAGGTACAGTATATATCTTGTATGTTGTCAGAATTTTAATAAAAGTATTAACACTTATAGCACTGTACATACAGCTGCACTTTCTTGAACATATGCAAAGGCCAGATCCTTGTTTTATAAAGCTCACAGTTTAAAAAAACAAACACAAAACCACAGCTAAAATGCAAGATGAAGGAGGCATCTGCCATGGTTAAACACGCACAGCCAGTATCATCAGGGAGAGGGAGGCTCTTAGGTAACAGGAGATCTTTGGAGCAGAATCAAGGACAGGAAACAGAGCCAGAGAAGGAGGAAAAAAGTGATCAGTAAAAGCTAAGGATGAGATAAGACATGAGGCAGTTAGTACCTGTTGACACTTCAGGATTACATTCTCATATAACAGAGTGGGAAGCCTGATTGAGGAATGTTCACCTCTTAAACCATGTAGAAACAAGTGTTACTTACTGATCTATGTTCCAGTAGCACCTCTTTGTGGCAGACACTTGAGAAAAATGTGAAAACATCACAACCCCTTTCAACCATCCTATTTTCCCAAACAGGAATTAAAATGAATAAACAATAGCCACTGAACTAAGTAGCTAAGAACTCACCCAGAATGGGGCAGAACTCTTGCAAACAAAACCTATTTATGAAGAATGATCAAGGCTACTTTGTGGTCTTCTTACCATACCTGAAGAGAAAAATGGAGCCTTAGAAGCTACATCTGTTAAGCACTTAGGCATTTCAATAATAGTGGTGCATTGTTAGGATTTCACTGATGGAGGAAAGAATATTCATGCATATGGATTATTCGACTCTCTTTATTTAAGGATGCATGACATAAAGTTTTACCAAGGTTAAACATGTAACATACTGATTTCATACTATTCTTCTAAGTCTTCTCATTCTGCATGGATGGCAGGGACCAGATTCTAAGTCAACTGGAGCTCTTTGTTGAGCATTGTTCAGCCTTACAATGTGGTGGATGTGACACATCCAAATCAAATTAAAACAAACAAACAAACAAACAAAAAGACCCCAACAAAACAAAAACAAAATTTAAAAAAAACCCAAACCAACCAACCAAAAAAAAACCAATATCAAACTTTGTTAGACATTTGTACAAGTCAGTCTGGTTTGTAAAAATCATCGATATCATCAGATGTTTCATGCATCAAACTAAAACCACTTTTCAGTTTATCAGTCTTCCAAACTGAAAGCCTTTTATACCATTCAAAACACGAATTTCAAAAATATTCACAAATGTTGGTACTCATTTACCTAGTTTTAAAAAAAGTATATTTAAAAGGAAAAATGCTTAAAAAATAGTATATATTCTGGTGTAATAAAAGAACATTGACTGCAATGAAATTGAATGGATATTTGCTGGGTGTTAACAATAACTGCAAATAACTCTTTGCAGCATTATCCATTATATAAGTTGAATTTATTTTCAGTGCTAAAACTTTTTAAAATGTTCACTTCCACTAAGTTCAGAAAATCTTAACTTTTTCCTCTACATATACCGCCTTCTACTAGAAAACAAAAGCATTTTAATTCTAACTACTAACTAATATCTCAGATTTCATTATCTAAGTCTTCAGTTACTTTGTATTTCTAAATATAGCAGATAAGAGAGCAGAGAAATATGCTGTATTGTAAGAGCTTTTATAAACAACAGTTTCTAATTTTAGACTACTCCATTCTGAATAAAGTCTAATTAAACCGCATATATTCTCAAACGCAGTCCACAAAAAAGATAATATTCATGTCTCCTCACTGCTATTTGATTCCATCTTACAGTGCATGACTTAATATCTACTTTTGAGTAAAAATGTTTTCTATGAAGTGGAACATTAAACTTACATTTAAAAAAATAAATTTCAGTAACATATTACTTTTGTGAAATTATTTTCAGATATTAAAATCAAGTCATACGTACTCTGCACACACCAGGCTCAACAGCTAATTTATCTAAGATTTTTTTTTCCCCAACTGCTTTAGGGATCGATTGTTCAAGAATTTATAAATAAGTCTACAAGCAACATGTTTTAATACTAAGGATAATTAATTACTAAAAAAGCTTAGAGAGAACTGAGATATATTTTCTATTCCCATGGTCTTTAAATCAATACTGATTTTTTCCTCTCCCCCAAATTTGTATGTAAAAGGAGAGTAAAGGCATTGTTGAGCCAAATGCTATGGCCTCTGCTAGACATGGTTAAAGTATTCATTAATCTCCCTTGTAGATGTAAATATTTATGAACCTAAGACCATTCATCTCTAACATACAACTTTCTATTTATCTACAAGTTAAAAACAATAACAGTAATTTTCATCAAAAGTTTTAATGCCTTATACTTATTAGTCTAAAAACTCTGTAAATTACTGTCACAACTTGTTTTCTTTTTGAGTATACATTTTGACTTGTAAAGTTTGAGCAACCAAAGTAATCCCATTGGTTGATATTACATTAGTTGATTCAACTCATTAGGAGTTAAGACAAAACTATACTATTTTTATGCCTAACTACTGGATGAAAATACCTTGTCAGGACCAAAAAAAAAAAAAATTAAAAACCACCTGTAAGTTTTATCATTACGGATCTCAGTTTTTGGATATTTTCATAAATGAACTTCGAGAAAGTCTAAATTAGTGAACAAGAAATAAGTAAAATGATTTTTTCTGATATTTAATAGTGCTGCATAAAACCAATGGTGCTTCTCTGAAATCATCAGCTATTTAAAATTAAATCTGCTTTAAGCCAAAAGAGATTAAAGATCATTTTAACCAAAAAGTTTAGTATCTCATATTTATATTAGTGTAAAAGCTATAGGAATCACCTTTACTTCTTTTTCCTGAACATCAATTCAGATATTTTTAATACAGATTATGTAGATAATCTTCCTCAAATGGCTTTGTGATGATAAAGTAAGTGAGTTTAAAATTCTTTATCTTCCTATCAAGAAATTATTTTATTATAATTATCTTAAAAGACCCACTTGGTAATCTCAAATTGTCACTTCTCATTACTTCAAAGCTTGTAGGTTGTTGAGACTCGAGAATGTAGCAAACACCTGATTTTTCAAAACAGTCAAACTGAGAAAGTTGTAATACATTCCACTATTTTTACAGTCTAGGATTATATATATGATTTCATGGGGTTTATTTCAGGGAGAAAATTTTCAATAATATCTGTAATGTGTATTCCTTTGTCCTTGATATCATACTTTTGGAATACACCATGCTTAGTTCAAAAAAAGATGCAGTTGTCCTTTCATTCCAAGGAGCACAATTTATTTCAATTAGCTGTGGTTTTACAAGTTATTTTACTGAACATATTCTGTTCCTCACTTTCCTCAGGGGAATAATCACAAAGAAAACAGCTTGATATTTTTATAAACAAATCAGTGAATTTGACTATCAAGTGGCTTTTATCTTTTTCTCCTTCAACTGTCTCCTTGAAACTACTTACTTTTTTCAGCTTTCATCTTTGAGACAATCTCTAATAATCTGCCTTAATTTCCTGCAAGTGTATTACTGTCCTTTCAGTCACATTCACATCCAAATGTGGAAAAGTTCTTGAATGCAGAAACCCTGCGGATAACATCCAGTTAGTAAAAAAAAGAAAAAAATATGTATATATCCTTAGCACATTATAACTTAAAAAGCAATAAAAATTTGTAGTTCTACTCCGAGATTTTGTATTCCATGAACAAATATCCTTTTTATCATATGTTTAATTTTCTTTGAAAAGGTTTATAGCTATTACTCTCAGACCAATAGTATGAAATTCAGAAGATAAGATTCTCTCTCTATGAATAAAGACAAGTAGCTGGAGCTGAGGTGAGAAAGCGCCGCCCTGTGATGGGAGCCCATCTGGATCCTTACGTCTTCCAGAACAGCAAATGCTCACAGCCTTCCCTGTTGGTGCTGTATTCCTGTACCACACAGAGTTTTCAGTGATGCCGTGGAGAGAAGCTATGGGGTAAACCACGGTCTTTACCAAGAAAGAAATAAGCGGCAAAGAAGATAATTGGTAAGATGGAAAACGATCCAAAGATGCAATAAACGCGCGCAAAAAGAAGGAACAAAATTACACTCTGAAGAAAGAACGAAAAAGCCCAAGGATGTAGAGAATGGCAAAAGGTGTGCAAGTGCAGATAATAGTGACCCAAAAGAAAATGGGGACAGATGAAATGGTCTAGGTTCATTACAGAATAGTCTGAATCAAAATTAGGCATGAGAAATGATGTAGGAAGATCACACAGTGCTTTTCTCTGTTTGTGTAAGACAAAGAAAGCAAAGAATCCATGGGCAATCAAGCCCTCCTGGAAACAAGCTTCTTTACAGACCACTCAAATGAGAAAGGGCATTTAGCTCCAATGCACACAATGCTAATATGCTAAAACAATACCTGTTAAAAACAAAAGGATGAAGACCAGTGCTGACAATGTTTAATGTCACTGACAAGGAGCACAGCTGCTCAGGGTAAGTGCTGTGTGTTTCAATTTCTAGGACTTTAAAACCAATCGTCTACCATACTTTAAATATTCTAACTCTGTCTTCGATTAATGCACGTTGCTGTTTGATTCACAATTAGAGGATGAGCCAGCACTTTTTGGTGAAGTGACATAAAATTCTGGAGATCTATGGGAATCTGCAAAGGTTGACAGAACTGAATACCTAAAATGGGAGCATGAGGTACAGATACAATACAAAAAAGCTTAGGAATCCATTGTGCAGATAGACATAACATTACAATTCCAAAACTGAAAAACAGAACCAGGACAACAGCTTGAGACGTAAACAGTTACGGAATCACCCACAACGAAGCTCACCAGGTTCATGTGTTTGCTAAGGGAACCAGTATCCTTAGATTTAGATCCTTCCTGCAGCTATACTGGCTGTATAGACAGAAAGAAAAGAGGCCTGTAGCAGCACAATGATGCTGCAGCTCTCGAGCAGGACCCTGCTGGAAGGCACCTCAGGATCCTCCCTGACCCCAGACATGCTGCAGTCAGCAGGATGTCGCACCCTGGGACACGTGGCGCCTTTTCCAAACAGCACCAAAGCCAGCGGCATTGCGCCGCTTCCACCCTGCCCAGCCAGCCTGATTTCCTTTCCTCTGCTCTGCTCTGCCCTACCCTGCCCCACCACATCCCGGTTAGACTTGGCCTCAGCATTCTGGCCAGAGCAGAGTTTCCCTTCTGGCTGGTGCTGTGGGGTGGTATCTGCTATGACTCTTCTGGTACAATAGAGAAGGGGAAGGCACACAGGGAACCGAACAACGGGACCGACAGCGGCGGAGACATCCGTGGCATTTGCTCTGTGTTGTGAGTTACATAACGCTGTGATACTCCGGAGTAGATGCCGCTTGATGACACAACTGATCTGCTGGCAATAGCTGGATGTTCCAGAACAAGAAGCACATTGAAAAATCAGTGGTGTGCAGGTATACTTTTGTATTAGGCAAGAAGACAGGGCAGCCTAGAAAACTGGTTAAATACTGCAGCCCTATGTCACAAAAGTTTGTGGATGAATAACTAGATTAAGGATTCAGTCCTTAATTAAAAGGTAAAGATAACACATAACCAAGACAAAGAATGTTTCCATACTTTTCCTTGATAGCAACATTAGCCCAGACTACTTCATGCTTTGTTTGAATGGAGAAAAACATAATTAAAGTTTTAATTAGAATTGATTGCAGTCCACAAACCTGAAATGGATTGTGCTGTTTGAACACTGGACTAGAAGATCTTTCAAGCAAACTGATGTTCTTAAATGAACTATGTTCTTTAAAAAGGAAAGGCATTCTGTCAAGTAATAGGGTAGTAGTGAAAACTAATGACTCTGAAAATGTGTCACAAACAACTACTAGGAAGTACGCATTCTGAAAGGGACAGTGATTATGTATTCTACAAAGACAGATTCCACATACACTTATTTTTCTCTGTGATTAATCTGTTGCGTATCATATTCTGGTTATAAAATATGTCCATTTTTTTATTCTTCATAAAGAGATAGTGATAGCTCTGAAATCTGAACTTTCCAATATATGAAAGAAGAGAATGCCTATCCACAGGCACACTAATAACAAAACATTGCTAAAAATATATTGCCAGCAGAATTGTTGGGAGAAGTACCTGTATCTCTTAAACCCATCTGTTACACTAACATTTTCTGTACAAGAACACGGAATTTATTCATATATTTATTTGGCCTTTTGATAATTGGCTATGCGTTTAATGCCAAGTAATCACCCTTCAATTTTAATGAAAAGGGCAGGTGTTCTCATCACCCTGTTATCTGCACGTTTGCTTGTCAGCCGAAAAGCCTGGCGGTGCAGGTAAACCTCCTCCCCGCCTTGCTGCACTGCTCCGGGTCGTGCGGGATTCGGGAGCGCGGTACCTGCGCGGCGGCGGGAGCTCCTCCCGCTCCGGCTCCCTTCGCCCGAGGAAGACGGAGAGCCCTGTCCCACCTCCGAGAAGCCCCTGAGCAGACTCCTGCGGGAACGGGGAAGCGGAGGGTCTGCAGTTGCGCAAGATCAGCCCCTTCCCGCTTCCCTCCCATTCCCCGACGGTTTCTCCGCACGCCGGAGGCCGGAGCAGCCAGCCCGGGCCGGGGCAATTCACGGCGGTGCCGGGGGGAACACCCTGCAGAGGAAAGGCCCACGGCATTGGGGACGGGATGCGAAGTTGGGGTAGGGGGAACCTTGCAAGTGTCTTCATGCAGTAAGGGGACCGCCTGGCTGGGGTGGGAGGAGGGAGGCGTTCCCTTGTGGGAGCAGTGGGGAGAGCGAGGNNCTCAGCCCCCGTGTCCCGGCGCGGCACCCCGGGCGCCGGGGCAGCGTCCCCGCCGCAGCGCTGAGCACCGCGCCCCCCACGCACCCCGCGGGGCGCCAGGACCCGGTGTTTCCCGGCGGGGGATGGAAGAGGAGGGCGAAGAAGCCCTCGGGGTACCGGCAGGCGTTCCTCCCCATGCCCCACACAAACAGCACGTCTCTCCGGATGCGAGCAGCTTATTTCCAAGCGATGCCGGCGCGCAAAGTTGCGCCGGTCGGGCAGCCCTCGCCCGCGCTTCCCTCCCTCCCTCCGCAGCCGCGCACATCCCGGCTCCCGCAGAGCCCCCCGCACTCCGCTCCGCTCGGGCCAGCGCGGAAATCGCCTCCCTCGCTTTCCGCCCCGGTTGCTCACGATCTGCCTCAACCTGCTCCACCTTTTGTTTTGATCTTTGGAAATGAAATTGCCTCTCCTGCTGTCTCCTTTCCCTCCTCCTTCTCACGCCTTCGTGTGGGAGATGCCCAGGATCGCACACCAGCTTTTGTTATCTCCTCCCACCTCCATCTTCACTCCGATTGATGCCCTAGTAAATAGCAGGAGCGCGGCACCTCCGCCCCGCACCTTCCCCCCACTACCACCTGCAAACACCTCGCCTGTTAAATAAATTAAATGATAAAATAAAAACATCCCTTACAGGCAGTACGAAAAGCGACAGAGCGATCGCATGGATCGGGAGCACTTTTGCCTCCCCCGTGGTGTGATGACCTTGCGAGGGCTGCTCTGGCGCTTGGTTTCGCACGGTCTTTTTTTCCCCTTTTTT
>WAAG01054274.1:0-10679 GCA_013390105.1 Tichodroma muraria | reverse complement strand
TGGGTGTAGCCTCTGCGAGGCTCCTGCACTTCTCCTGGTGTACCCTTTGAAGGTCTTTCAATTGTGGAGCAGCCTGTGAACGAGAAACCATAGTCAGGGCAGCCTAGAGTGATGCCAAGCCTGTGTGCAAGTAGGATTGAGTGAGTGCAGGTAGGGCTGGCTGGCTGGAGACAAAGGGACCCATGGAGAGCAGTGGCAGCAGGTCATTGCTGCATTACAGTCTGGGCAAGGAAAGATGGATGTTACAGCTATGCTTGTTACATACTGTGAATTTATAAAGAATTTGGGAGCAGAGTTGTCTGTGCCCAAACACTGACAATAGCTGGAATTAGTGGAGGAGGTGTAGGTGGGAAAGCAAGCCTCAAAATGCCTGCAGTTAGCAATGATGATGCACCAGGGGCCCGAGCGTGCTGTGTTAGTCATGAGACTACCTTCCTGTGGGGTTAAATCCTGGAGGGCACTGTAGGCTTGAGTCTTTACCAGCTTCCTCCATTAGCAGACCTCTTGCATCCTGTGTCCCTGTGGTTCACAAGCACGGAACAAAAACCTTCATGGTATATTCCCCTTTCCTGCACAGCACTGTCTTCTCTTGTCTCTTGTGTGAGTTCATACAGTTGCAAGCAGTGAAAAGGGAAGTTCAGGCTGTTCCAAAATGTGTGATGAGAAGCAGACCTGGCTGTCAGTGATGTCTTTATCCAAGAAAATTAATAACTTGAAGATCATGTAGAGGATACAGAGATGAATAGACCTTTTTTTAAGTAGGTGAATAAACCCCTGAGTCTAAAAATAGATCAAGAAAAGGGCAAGAAGAGTGAGTGACTTGACATAATCCATAGAAAAGGAAGTATGGGACTAGGTGTTGTAATTTCTAGTTCCTAACCTGGTGTTTGGTTGTCTGGACTACACTTCCCTCTGCTGCTCTATCTTGGATTTCATTAATTTAATTACTTCAATGACAATAGGAGCGAGGCCTTAGATTAGGGTTTTCATGGATGGTTGAGGGAGTCAGACTCGCTGCTGGTTTCCAGAGTGATTTTGTTGGTTTTGAAACCAATTAGAAAGGTCAAAATTTCAGTTACTTGTAAATGGTGGCCATGGGGATTTGAAGTTCCTTTATTTCCCTCTGGCTTCCAAAGTAGGAGGTAAGAAGAATTATGTGGACCCTGGTCAAGCTGTCAGTTGATTGTTGTATTTGTTGGCACTTGCATATAACTACTGAGTTATAAATACATACATATGCAATATGTCCTGCAGTACATTTTTAAGATAACTAAAAAATAAACATAAAACGTTGAATCATGTGATGGGTAGACTTAAAACAAAATCACAGTGTGACTAATTGGATGCATGTCTTGAACACCTCAAAATGTGTCTGTACAGGTAAGGCTGAAAAGCAGAAACTCAAAAAGGACTCACTGAGCATCTGCTGACACCTTGGGCAGGGGAAAGGATCGCCTGTGACTGCATGAATATTCACAATGAGGGATGAGACAGGAGTTGTTTTTCCCTCTTCATCAGTCTAACTGTATGGGTTTCCACCTATGTCTGCTACAGAGGAAGTAGCATGAGTAGATCATGCAGGCATAATATAGATCCCCCTTTATTTTCCTGGTATGAAAGGCTTTATAATGCAGCTCAGAGGTAGCCAGGCTGGGAGCTGGGTCAGTCTGGGGATCTCACCACTCTGAACGAGCTTGATGGGAAGAGTGAGAAGGAGACTGCCTGAACCATAAGACATAGTGTATAATTTTTCCCCCCATCTTCATGCAGGTGTTCAAGGAGTTATGCATGCAGGTCACATGCAGATAGATGCACATGCTGCAGGTTCAGAATGCAGCTCTCCTTCAAACATGCAATGTCAGTGTAAAGCATGAGAATTAGGGACTCACAGCTGAAACCCTTGCCATTAGCATGCAAAGGAGTTCCAGTATCATTAGAGTTCCCTGTGCTTTGTCTTACCATAAATGGATCATGAATAAAACATTCTGAGTCATGGAGAAGAGTGCAGCTCCCATAATTGCAGGTGAGTGATGTAAAGGTGGCATGGCAACACCAGCAGCTCCGTCCTGCTGTAGGACACGAGAGTGACAGAGAAACAATAATGCTGGCTCCACCAGGAGATCACCTCAGAAGCCTGTCTGCCTGCACTGATGCACGTGTGCACCTGCGAACATCCCAGCTCTGCTGCGGTGTCAGACTGGGAGTTAGGTCCATATCCAGTATTGGAATACTTGGTTGGAGAGTTTAGAGAATGCCTTTCTAATGCAATTTCTCCATTGGCATTTGTCTTTAATCAGGAGGTTCTGCCCAGCATTGAACAGATTTGCCTCAATGCAAAAATTCATACATGTAAACATTTATTCATGTTTTCAGAACTGCAACTAAAAAAGGGACAAAACTGACTTTACTTTGTGGAAAGTTGTGGTCATTACTACTTGCATTGTGCCCGTGGCAAAGATGTTACTGTCCAGCAGGAACTGTGTTGAAACCCATCACCTCTAAAGATTTTCTATAGGGATAGGGACACTAATGGCAGAAGAAAGAGGTCACATTTAGGAAAAGGAAAGCTAAGCATTATTTCCAGATTTGCTGTTTGTATAGGGTTCACTCTGTGAAGAAAAATACTCTTGCTTCCTTCTCTACTTCTGTTAGGGGTGACCTGTAAACAGGCACACAAATACAGCGTGCTCACATGCCTGTCATTCCAGCTGCAGCTCTCATTAGAAAGATCTAACCACATACTTGTTCAAGTTACTTTCTAAACCCATCGTGATTAGTATTGTGTCATGTTTCTTGGAAGCAGCCTGCTTCAGGTCACAGAGTATAATTAAAGGCAATTAATGCAATTACTCACAACTGTGCTACTGATAATGCTCCAGATGCCATTACAGCACTGTGCCTCCTGCTGCTGGTCCTCACAGGCTGAGCCTTTATGTTCTCTTAGTGTTGTCATTGTGGTTAAACCAGGCGGCTGAAAATGGGAGTACAATTTATTGCTCCTAATTCCCTTCTCACTGAAAATTTCAACTGTGCTAGGCAGAGCCTAAACTCATTGGTTTATTCACTGACTGATGAATAGCAAGAAAGAGAGAAGAGTGAGGATTGCCATAGAAAATGATCACAGCTGAAAGGTTATAAAGAAAATATATGAAAAAGTGTGTTTTACAGTAGTCTGTTTACAACTAAACATACTAAATGTGCTGATTTCTTGTAATGACTTTTATAATTATGGAGTAAAATTTCAAAGGAACTATAACTTTAGGCATTAAAATCTGAAAGATTTTAATTAGCTGTGAACTTCCAACTTTTCATTTGCAATTCAACCCTGCCTTTTCCTTTTGTCTCAGCCACCGCCAAGTAATTTACAGTTCAAGAAAGGCTAATGGAGCAATAAACAAAGCACAGATGCGTCTCACATTTCCTTTATTGGGCTGAGGTATGAAAATAGCCACTGCTTCCAGAGAAGAGCACACATGTAATTACAGAAGTACCTCAAGTCTCCTGCTTATCTGCAGAACAGGTACACCAAAAACCATCCTTCATCTTAAGTGGGGCTTGTGTAGGGGGCTGAAATCTACCTGAATTCACTCTCTGCCCTCTGGGTTTATTTTTATAAAGTGAATGTTGGTTTACTGGGATGATTGTTAAACTCATTAAGGCACTAAAGAAGGATTGACTATGGTAAGCTCGATTTTAAAAGCTGTCTCAGATAGATAGTGAGATATCTTTGGATCCCCTTGTGAGCCTGTCAGTCACTGCAAGCACGTTAGATTTCAACATTTCCCACTTGCACCAGCATGAAACAAAAATATCTTATCTGAGCTGAATGGTGTTTAAACAGTTTTATAGTGATGCAATTGTGACTGAGTTCATTAGCACCAGGCCAGGGCTGCCTCCTTTTCTCCTGGGTCTTTCTCAACATGTAGGTTCAGCAGTGCTAGAGCCTGGGCAAACAGCATTGTCCTGCAGCAGCTGATGTCTGGGAACAGCCTGTCTCCAGGACCAGATCCTGCTGCTGCTGCTGAGATGGGGCTTGGGGTGGTCCAGGAAAGCCGAAAGCCTTGGCAGAAATGGCTTAGTCCATTTCCCTATTCCCATGGAGGTGCTTGCAGTAAAGGGGAGTCCGTATCCTTGGAAAAATGCAGTTGGATCCATATAATGCCTTGTTTGAAGAAGGCTAACCATGAGCAGATGCTGGTAGCTGATGGTCAGAATCACTGCAAGCAGGGTGTGTTAGTGCATGTTGGGTATTTCAGGACATGAGTGCAAATGAGCAGAGGTCAGCAGTCTGCAGGTGGACCTGGCAGTTCAGCCCCCCATTTGCTGAAGCTCTGGGACCTTGCAGGGCAGGCAGTCCTGTCAGACACAGGCTCTGTGCAAAGCTGATCTTCAGCTGTTTGGTAGCTAGCAATGCCCTGCAAAGTATAGGCTGGTCACATATGTACCAGCCAGAGGAAAATCTTTCCAGACCGATAGTGTTCTCGAGCCCTGATGTTAAGCCTTTGCATCTCAGCTGACAAGAGCCATGGTTTGATTTTTAGATCTGCTCAGAAATAGCACTGGTCAAGGCACAGCAGAGTTGCAGCAGGGACCTTGGGACCTTGCTCCTTTCATGCACTCCTGTCTGACACCAGACTTTAATGGTTTCTTCCACTAAGAGTGTGGTTCACAAGCACTTTGGAGAGTAGACCTTTAGATGGGTGCTATGCCTATAAAGGCAGGTCAGAAATCAGGATCCTAAGACAGGAATTAGTAGTTCTTGTATTAAAAGGGAAGCATTGTCTACCAGCACGGGGCCCTGTTTCATTTCTGCTTTCTACAGTCTGTACAATGCCCAGAAATCCTCAACACTTTCACCATCTGTATGGTTTCTCCTATCCAGCTTTGTAGAGTGTATCAAGCATAAATCAGGTATGCAACTACTGTTCTCAGTTTAATTTCCCCTCAGCTGCCCCACTTCTTCTTCCAGTCCCACTTCCCTCAAATCCACAGTGCTTGGGTGGACTCAGGTGTCCTGAGCTGGGGATTGGAACCCCTGGCCAGCCCAGCAGCACCACAGCACAGAAGCTGTCCCTCTATATGTGATCATGAATGTCACCCTAAGTGTCATTGCAATATGCAAATGAGCAGGAACCTTCCTACTGAATTCAGTTACACCTTCTTGTGATGTTTAGAGCACATTCACTACTACAGTGATGTGACTATTGGGAAGGACAAGATAAGAGGTAACATGCTACTGATGAGAGCCTTAATCCAGTTGAAAATGCGCTACCCTAGCAGGCTTGATGAATGCAGGTTTGTTTCCATGAAATAACCTCTACAGCTTTCACAAGAGTGCTCAGTGCACCATCATCCACTGCATCAGGTCTGTAGAGCTTTGCATCACCCATCTTTTGACAGCTAAGGCACAAGCATGTTTGTTTGGAGAATGTCCTTGCAGCCATACCTCCAAGCACAGAGATCCCCTTTGAGAAGTGGCTGCAGAATAGTCTCCATTTCAGCCTCCTCTGTTTTGTGGGAATTGGTGTGAACTATGTCAGGGCTGTGTTTCATATGGTGCATCCTGGTTGTTGGGGAAAATGAAGACTAGGAAGACTGGCAACATGAGTGGTTCCTGAGTTCCTAAATTATCAAGTCTAGTCCTATCTTCTAGTGTCAGAAACAGAAGATAAAATTTGAAATATTACCTTAAAGATCAGTTTATTTTATGCTTTGATGTCTAACCACAAAGCCATTTAGTAGTCAAAGTTCTGTTGACTTGAGCCTTTTGTCTTCATTTCATTGTTGTGAGGCTCCTGAACACCCTGGTGCAACCTGGCTGATGGAGCATACAGATAAAATCAGAACAGCCAGAGCACAGTCTGACACGTCCTTAGTGTCACCCCATTCTGCACTGATGTTTACAGCAATGTTGATGTTTTGTGTCCTACTCAGAGAGAGAGAGAGGATAAGGAGAACTTGTGGTTCCAGCAAGAGGAACTGAAGGTGAGCTGTTAGCAACCATCTCTGGTCAGGCAGTTCTGCTGTGTGAACTGGGATTTGAGCTACAGCTCTGAATTTTCTTTGTCTGCCTCTGAGTCACTGCCAAGCACTGACAGGCACCTCTGATCTTGATTTGTCACAGAAAAAACAAGCTGTTTATTCTCTTGGCTCTGTAATGTACTTTAGATTTGACCTAGAAAGTTCATCTCTGGTAGAGAAAGACTCCTTCATTGCCTGGTATTTGTGGGTTTTTTATGATGATAGAGTTACCAATCACACAGAAACTTCAAAAAAATTATCCATGAATTGCAGAGATGAATCAGCAGAGCTCTTAGTAGGTGTCCATTTACAGGACTTGCCTAGTAATCAAATAAACTAAAATCTCTTGCCCCATTATTTCTGATTCATGTAGTTTCTCAGTGGGTAGTTATAAAAAATTGAAATTTAAAATGTTTATTGTAACATTGTTAAATTCATTTTGTACTTTATAGTCGTAGTTTGATTTCAACACAGAAAAGCTCTGAAAAGCTTTGTCTATTGGTGCTCCCTAGTGGTGAAGTTTGCCTTCAGTAGAGCTGGAGGAATTTCACTAGTTACTGTGCAATTCCATATCTTAATTGATTTAAGTCACTCAGAAAACTTCTTTGGAGATATAAGGTCATTCACACGTTGCAGATTTGCAGGATTGATCTTTCATGTGGCACAGGGCCTCTATGATGCGAAAAATGTATGTTGCAGCAAAGAAAATCCTTTTTCTCTCCTAGGCTTTGTTTGTTCCTGTCCTTAGTGTTAATGTGCTACATGAACTGTTCTAAATAGGATGAGATATGCCATTCTTTTTTTCTGAGTCTGTGTCTGACACAAGGCCAGGCAACAATGCAGTGTGCCTGGCTGCCTTCCCATAAGTGTGCCAGGCCGGGGACAAAGCACTTGTGGAAAGGACTTTGATAAATGCCAAACTGGCCTCACTCATGGCCTGAACTTCATGAATTTGAGAAATATTTGAGAGAGGAGGAAACCTCACAGCACATGTCAACTCTTGCCTGCGACACAGCTGTACACAGCCATGAACCAGAGCTCTGTGCCTCATGGAAACTGCCAGTAATCCTGGGCAAGGCTGACTGGTTCAGATTCTGTAAAGAAAGGAAATTTGTCCCAGGATAGGCCCTGGAGAAAACAGCAGAGCTAGAGAATCACAACTTTCTGTACAGAGGCAGAGTCTGAGCTGGGGATGGGTACTCTGAGGAATGAGCACAGGTTAGGGGTGCACCCAGATCCCTTCACCTTTTCCCAGTGAGGTGGCTTTCAGATCCTGTTTTAGTCAAACAAGGTGACTTACTTGGATTGATAATCAGACTTGTTTGATAGTTACCACTGTTTATCAAAGATCCTTTTTAGTTTGCACTGTTCTTTTTGAAGTTTTTCTGTCCTTTTGTGTTTATGTTTTCTGTCAGCCAGGATCTTTCGATCTTCTGTGTTTTCAGCAACGTGTTACCTCTTTCACGAAGCTGAGATCTACCAGCAAACTGTCTGGATGTAAATCGAAATAAGTCTGTGGAACTTGTAAAGGAAAATCTCAGTTTTTGGTAGTTGCCTTATATATGCACATTACTAGACCTTCTGTCCCCATGCAAGAAAGGTCAGCACAGCAGACAGCCCCTGCAGTTGCAAGGTGTACTTCCAGTGGCGTGGAACAGAGCCTTTCCCCCATGCACTTCCCATGACTTGGGTCAGCTTCTGAGAGGTGGTTCCCAGGGAGCATCCAAAGCCTGTAGGCAGGCAATACACACCCTGCAGGCAGCTTCCTTGCTGCTGACAGATGTTGCAGATAATATTGGGGAAATCAGCTGTGGCACAACCTGCTTGCTGCCTCCTGCACTCTGGGTATGCTTGCAGGTACTCATGATACCACCATCTGGATCGAGCTGAGTTAGTTGTGTGAAATGACAGGTATTTTATCCTGTCTTTTATCTAGAATATCTGTTAAGCTATGGGGTACAAGTGCCTCACAGCTCTTTGTCCCTCCTGTTTGATAGCAGTCCAGAAGTACCATTTCTCATAGAAGAACTAAGCACAGAGGCAGTATCCAGCATGTCTTGCTGGGTGATGTTTTGGAGATTCCAAATCTGATCTTGTTCACTGTCTCAGACCTCAGCATCCGTCTCTCACTCCAGTGCTCCAGTGCCTGTGGGTACCAAGAGAGAGTTAATTTGCTGAATGACTTAAACAGTGACAAAGTAATTTAGGCAGCAGTTGCAAATGGGAGATGGTGGTCTCACATTGCCATGTGACGGATATTTTCGATGAAGTGGTGGTGCCAGCTCGTGTGCAGTGATGCTCATGGTCCAGCCATGAGCCATGGGCCAGGTTGATGAAGCAGAGCAAGAGCATGTGGCTAAAACGCTGCCGTCCCTCCCCTTCGTTCATCTCTCTGTGGCCTTGCAATGGTGGCTGCTGCAGGCTCCTTGCTATGGTGCAAGAGGTGCTCTCTGTTACAGCCAGTATTATGGAGGATAAGTGACTCTCTTCTGGGACAGACCAGCTCAGACTCTTATTCAGATGGTGCTTCCTTATCCCTTATCCCTGGAAAGCAGGGTACTGTGCAAAGGGTGGCTGCTTTTCTACCCGCCTTTCATGATGAGGTGAGGTGGCTGATTATGAGTGATGAATGCCTGCATGCAGCATTCCTGGTTGGTTCCAGTCCCCTCTTCTGCTGACAAGGTGCCTTACAAGCATGGAACTTGGGATTTAGTTTCTCCATAATTTTGATTCTTCACTGCGTGATAGATGAAACCCACTTTTGAAACATTTCAGACCCTGGAAGAAGGGGTGGGGTTTTTTTTGTTTAGGTGAATGTGTTTATGCTGTAATTGTGCTGGGGTAGGCCTGTAGTCATACTTCTGTCTGTCTGAGCCATTGCTGGGTGCTCAGTGGGGATAAAATACAATGTGGCTTCTAAAAGTGAGAAGCTTTAAGGTAATTTCCAGGTAACCAGTGGGCTAAAGAAGAGACAAGACAGTGTCCTGAAAAAAGAGGAAAGTGCTGAGCTGAGTTTCCCTCCTTGGCTCCAGCCCAACCATTACCATGGGGTGTAAGCAAGAGGGTGGAAACTCTGCAAAGAATGTTTGTGCAACATTCTCTTCAAAGAATGTTGCACCCAGTGGTGCAAGAAGTGATGTGCATTTCAGAGCTGAATACCCTGAACTGGCCTTAATCCAGAGCAAAACATCCTGAACATATTTTCAGAAGCGGTAGCTAGTTCTGCTTCCTGCTGTCCTGAAATTACCATGATCAGACTCATACCCACACTCCCCAACATGATGAAGTCCTTAGTCTTACTGCTGATGCTCCAAATACTTCTGGATTATGATTAAACTCAAGGAAGCATAAAATTCTGCATAACAGAATGAATGCCTGACTTTGTTCATTCAACAAAGCAGCTGAAGAGGGAAGCTGGAGAGAGAAGGAAACTCTGCCTCATAAAACCTGAATCTACTTGTCCAATCCTTGGACACAAATAGTTTTTCTTCACAGGTTCTTCTGTTCCACAGAATCCTCCATGCTGATACACTCTCTCTTCTCAAAGCCTTGACTCTGCTCTTCAGTCCCACACTTCTTTCAGCTCTGCAGTGGCAGCTGGGGAGGAGGCAGAGGCATGGGATCCCTGGTGAAGCAGAGCACAGGCGCCGGGCTGCACGCCACCGCTGTGCCATGCCAGTGGCACTGCCACCCCTGTCCTCAGACAGCCCAGTGAGGGACAGAGCGCATAGGATGTTCTATGGGTCACTTTTCTTATTGTCACAGGATGTGTCAGGACAGCTCAGTATTGAAGCCATTCAGATAGTCTTTGTGCTTAAAGGTGTCTCTTTTTTTTTGTTTGTTTGGTGTTTTTTTGTTTGTTTGTTGGTTTGTTTTTTTTTTGTTTCAATATCACTTCTTATGAGGGGCATATATGGAGGAAAAACAACTCTCTGAATTATTAAATTAAGTGCAAGGTGTATTTTCTTCCTGCTCCATCCTGACAGTAAATTTTGATCTGCCACGTAGGGGTGAAAGATTTCTTGTATGCTTTGTTTTCAGTAATATTTTGAGGGGGAAAAATGTCTCTTGAATAATATCACTTTATGCTCTTAAAATTCCAGATTTTGTCAGAACGCAGACAGCTGAAGTTATGTCTGTAAGATCAGTGTGAGATGAGGGATGTGGTGCAGTAAACTCTTGCTATTCATTATCTGAAGAACTGAAAGTTGGTGGTAACAGTCCACAGATACAGATTTTATGGGACAGGATGAACAGCTTTTTCCTCTGTACATAGGAAATACGGAAAATACCAGGGGATGTTACTTTAAATTGAAGAGCTGTTCGATTTCTGTTTTGCTTACCTCTCAGAAAATGTTGTGGTGTTTGCCCCCTTCCCTCTCTTCTTTTCCCCTTTGCAGTTCTAGACTTTCTCCCTTGAGCAGAGGTTTGTAGGGGGAACATGGGGTGCTCTAAGAGTTAGAGGTTGACTTCGGAGAATAACATAGTTTTTCTGAGTATGAGGAATTAGATATAGGATGAAGTAGATGAGACATGACCTTGTGAAACCCAGCTAGAAATGCTAGTGTCAGACAGAATACTCACTGAATTTCTTTGAGGTAATATTTCTACATTCTTTGAAAAATCTTTTATACAGACATTTGTCTTGGGTTCCAGTG